>JACEGR010004603.1:0-85124 GCA_014170235.1 Listronotus bonariensis
TCATTGGTACGGAAGAAGGGAAGTTTATGGTGAAAGTGTAAAGAGAGTGTACTCGTGAAAATAAAAGTACTTTCCAGCCAAGAAAAAAATCCTAGCCTTCTAAAAGCTGTTGTAGCTCTAAATGTTATTTAAGGTTATTATTTAATGTAACGCCTACGCCGCTCTCATAAGTAGATAATAAAAATTGGTTAACTTTATTCAGTCGTTAAATGGGTTTAACATCTAAAATCTGGCACCCACGGTACTTAGTACTTAGCTTTTGTGCTACTAACATGGACTGCCATAAACAAAAAAAAACTAAATATACTAAATGTACTAGATGTAGTACAATTGTACAGCTGAACATCGCAAATTCGCGTTGTTGTTGTCAAGGAAGCCCGCATGATTTAACTGACCAATAAGAAGGCTTCCTTATGCTATGCAGGTTACAGAAAGACGAAATTCGTGCCCTGGTTTACGTTTTAAATAATATTGCGAAGAATTTACCAAATTGTGCGTTTATTAAGTTTTGCATTTGTTTTAATTTACGTAAAATGCAACGGCAATTCCAATCCGGGTTGTCTTGTGTCGTGGGGAAGCTAGACATGTCGGTGGGGAGCATGAGGCAGGACTGCTCGGCAGCCGGGGACCCTATGAAAGAGTTTGTTTATAGTGAACCCATCAACAGTTTAGAACAGTTGCGAAATCGTGTGGAACAACGGCTCAGCACATAAGAAACAATGAACCCATTTTTGCGCGTGTGGAACAGTATGCAGCGGAAAATAAATGCATGTTGGAATCAAAATTTAGAACATATTCCGTATTAAGGTGAAATCGACAGCTATTTAAATATTTTTGTTACAATTTATTTTGACATAAAGGCTTTTAATAATTTTAAAAGCAAATTTATAAAAATAGAATATATCTTACATTTTTACCTTTTTATTCTATTATGTATTTATATCGTTTATTGGGTATAAAATAGGACGTTTGGCAACATCGCAAACAAATAGGTCTACTGTCTGTGTTTATAGTCTTTACGTAACCAGGGACGTAGCAGATAGGTGAAAAGAAGGTATTTTTACAAATTGTAAAAGTTTGAATTAAACCAAAAAAAGTACTCAGTGATAATCTCTACACTGTCCCAAGAGGAGTCACCATTTCAATATATTAAAGTATTTCCATAACACCCTGTATATATATATATATATATATATATATATATATATATATATATATATATATATATATATATATATATATATATATATATATATATATATATATATATAAATTGTGAAATTTATCCGGTTTGCGGTCTGTGGATTAATCTTTGGCCTCTTTTCTCATTGAACCAAGATCGTTTGACTAGGTAAGGTTGCCTCATTACGTCACATATGTACCGCACTGCTGGTTCCTTGGCGCCAACATAGCAAACAAAGAATAATCATTGTTAAATAATTTATTAATAGGAAATAAAGAAGTTACGGTAACAACTGGAATTAACAGTATTTAAAAGTATTTCTTTAATATTGACAAAAAACACAAACTACACTGTTAAAAACTTCATTAAATAATGAGCAAAATACATATGTGACGTATGGTCCGCCATGTTGCAAGGCTTACGAGGCAACCTTACCTAGTCAAACGATCTTGGTTCACACGAGAAAAGAGTACAAAAGATTATTCCCTATGAGACAAATGTACAAAAACTACGGTAATTGTACAGAAAGTGTCCGCAACTCCGATTTTAACCAAATTTGGTATGTTGGGTTTTTTGGGGCGCTGATCACGAATCTGAACGAAATTTTAGTCGGAAATGTTTGGTTTCAGAGATAATCATCATCAAAGTTGGCATTTAAACTAACCTTATTTTCACCATTATTCACCCCTCTTTTTGCACACAATTCTTGATTTAAAGCTAAAGTGGCCCACAATATTTGATTTTCACCTTTTAAAACCCCGTGTTTCTATGTTTTTTACACCTTTTATCAAATAAATTGGGAAGGGTCCCTTTAAAAACGTTGCAACCGTGCATTCACTGCTCCACCGCCTCCACCATATTCTGCTACGATTAAAAACGATTGAAAGCGAAGCTATGCAATTTAATTCAAAAAAGTGTAAAATACGTAGAAGAATGAGGTTTTAAAAGGTGAAAATCAAATATTGTGTACCACTTTAACTTAAAATCAAGAATTGTATGCCAAAGAAGGGGGAATAAAGTGAAAATGAGGTTAGTTCAAATGCCAACTTTAATGATGGATATCTCGGAAACAAATGTATCCGACTAAAAATTTTTCAGATCCGTGATCAGCGCCACAAACACAGGTGTTTTTACAGGTTAGATGTTTTTGCAAGAAATTTATTGCAATTTATTCTAACATTTTTGCAGTTTGCACGTAACTGGGTTTATCAATTTACTGAAACTTGTAAGTTCAATTCTTTTTAAACCGTTTTCTTTGTCTCATGTTGTTCTGGTTATGGGCGATAAAATGATACTTACAGCGAATTCTTTTGGTTAAACTAGGTGCTTTCAATTTAATTAGGTTTTTAATCAAAATTTTTACTACAAAATGCAGGGTTTGTTTTTTCTTTTGATAATTCATAAAAGCTTGATGTCTAGGAACTTATTACCGTGGGTATAAAAAGTAGACGGCATATTTAACATACCTTAGGGATAAAGGAGCCGAAGTGGACATTTTGGGGCTTCTTCAGATGTACGGTTACAAAATGCATGAAACAATTACTTTGTGTTGCTATATTACTGTACATCTCATTGGTACGGAAGAGAAGGGAAGTTTATGGTGAAAGTGTAAAGAGTGTACTCGTGAAAATAAAAGTACTTTCCAGCCAAGAAAAAATCCTAGCCTTCTAAAAGCTGTTGTAGCTCTAAATGTTATTTAAGGTTATTATTTAATGTAACGCCTACGCCGCTCATAAGTAGATAATAAAAATTGGTTAACTTTTTTATGCCGGTATATTATGTCCTCTATTGTGTGCTTTGAAATCTACGATAAAATGGTGGTGCCCTCTGGATAACATTATTCAGTCGTTAAATGGGTTTAACATCTAAAAATCTGGCACCCACGGTACTTAGTACTTAGCTTTTGTGCTACTAACATGGACTGCCATAAACATAAAAAAACCAAATATACTAAATGTACTAGATGTAGTACAATTGTACAGCTGAACATCGCAAATTCGCGTTGTTGTTGCCAAGGAAGCCATGATGAATGGCATGATTTAACTGACCAATAAGAAGGCTTCCTTGTGCAAGGTTACATAAAGACGAAATTCGCTTGCCCTGGTTTGCGTTTTAAATAATATTGCAAAGAATTTACCAAATTGTGCGTTTATTAAGTTTTGCATTTTGTTTTAATTTACGTAAAATGCAACGAAATTCAATCGAGTTGACTGACATGGTTTTGTGTTATGGGGAAGCTAGGCAAAATGCTCGGCAAGCCGGGGAACTATGAAAGAGTTTGTTTATAGTGAACCCATTAACAGTTTAGAACAGTTGCGAAATCGTGTGGAACTAGCGGCTCAGCAAATAAGGAACAATGAAAACATTTTTGCGCGTGTGAGAAACAGTATGCAGCGGAAAATAAATGCATGTTTGGAATCAAAATTTAGAACATATTCCGTATTGAAGGTAAATCGTCCTTTATTTAAATATTTTTTGTTACAATTTATTTTGATATAAGGCTTTTAATAATTTTTTAAAGTAAATTTATAAAAAAATAGAATATAATAACATTTTACCTTTTTATTCTATTATGTATTTATATCGTTTATTGGGTATAAAATAGGACGTTTGGCAACATCGCAAACAAATAGGTCTACTGTCTGTGTTTATAGTATTTACGTAACCAGGGACGTAGCAGATAGGTGAAAAGAAGGTATTTTTACAAATTGTAAAAAAGTTTGAATTAAACAAAAAAAGTACTCAGTGTGTCTCTACACTGTCCCAGGAGTCACCCATTTCAATATATTAAAGTATTTCCATAACACCCTGTATAGATGTGGCAGAAGTCTTTCATATCGTTCTAAAACGAGTTAATAGATGAATACAAGAACTGACAGTTCACCTATACTCTCACTTACTGTGGAGGGAGTAGTCTGGTTAAATATGGGTAAAATAAAATTTGGGTAATATTGATTTTCCTCTAATATTTTGTTTTTTGTACGACCGGGTGTAAAATACAAATTTACGCTCCCATTTTTGGACGTAAAATTGCACTTTAACGCCCTAGGGCAAAAAGTATCAAAAAATCCCGCATTTTTATATTTAAAAACCAATAATATTATTAAATAATGCCTCTTTTTTTTGGTAAAACAACAATTTATTTAATTAAACATATATTTTAAGTATACTGATTACAATTTGAACATTTAAAACTGGCAATTTTTACGTCCACAGCTGATAGTTGCCCTCGCGGAACTCGGGCAGCGGGCGTAAAAGTGCTATTTAACGTCCTTGCTACAAAAATAACTATTTTAGTGGCCTCAGAAAAGCAACAATTTTTAATATCGCCCCGCTAGATGTGGTTTTACTCTAAAAGTCTATTTTCTGGGAACTAAAGGGGTTTACGGGATTTTTGTTAGGTTTACATCTGACATTTATTGCATGATATTTATGTCAGACAGAAATGTGAAGCCTAATCCAGCTTATTTACGCAAGTTATGTATACACTTAAGGCATTTTTGTTCCCTGGACGTAAGATAATAATAAATAACAGAACTGTTTTGCGTTTTAGTTTTTTCTTTGTTCTGTTGTATGTTTTTTTCTATTTAAAGTTAAAAAGTAAAATTTATTTTATACATTGTGGATGGGTGTTACAAGAGGACAAATGGACCAACACTTTTTGAATTTTAAATCAGTATTTTAGGAAAACTAGTCGCATGATCTAGAACTAAAAAATACAAGATTTTACTCCGATTGAATTATGCAGGGCGAGTTATAAGTATTTTTATATCAATTTTACTTATAACTCGTCCCAGGTGGCACTAGCAACTATTTTTTCAAATGGAAAAAGTTTAATGTAGCATCTGGTTTTAAAAATCCTTTGATTCTCTACTTAACGCTACCTTGTCCGCCCAGTCCTTTTAGATTACAAACCAATGCCATCAAAATCGCACTGTTTGTACAGTATTTAGGCCAGACTTTAAACGGTTCTAAGTCTAAAACGCTGGGCCAATTTTTTTAAACGAAATGGCGTCGAGTAGAGTATTAAAGGACCTTCACACGGGGTGCTACATGACTCCTTCTTCTCTCCGCTATTGATCGCTTGGCAGTACCTACGCCACGTAACCAAAATTATTTTTGTGTCAAAAAGTAGTTTAAGTGACACCCTTTCACCCAAATTTTACCGATCTCGATATTTTGTTTAATTCAAAAGAAAAAGAAATAAAACGGATTTTTAGTAGCCACATTAATAGTTTTCAAAAGCAGCGTTTTATTTACAAATCTACAGATTTTTAATGTTCTACCCGTCGAAATTCGACTCATTCCGTCTAATATCCCATAATATAGGCCACTTTTTATAGCATCGTTTCATCCAGTTATACATCCGAGAAAACCTTTAAACGGTATTTTTAAATTACTACGCCAAGATACTAAAAGTTCCAAAAACGAATGAGATACAATTTGTCTTACAAAAAGAGGAAGTTGAAGCCCTAAGCACACTTTCATAGCAGCGTTTAAAAAGGTTACATCGTGCATGATTGATAGCCTTACTTCCCCATCTCGCTTCAAATGCCACATACGCGGCTTAAATGGTCTTTTATTCACTCGACTCGGGTAATATGAATACGAAAAATAAATTCTAAAGTTAGATTATTTTATATGGAGGAGGTTTTAATAATCCTGATAACTTTATTTTGAGGCTACAAGTAAAAGAAACATTTTCGACATTTAGGAATCTCAATATTAAAGGCTTTAACAAAACACACATGTGTTATTTACATAAATAACTTTCTATACAGAGTGTTTCCTAACTGCGGTAAAAATATTTAAGTGCGTATTCCTAAGCCATTTTTCTGAAAAAAATAAAATAATATGGGTCTTCAACTCTTTCGTTCTCAAGATACAGAGTGTTAAACTTTTCAAAAAACTTAAAATTTGTAAAACTGTTTTTTAGTAAAATTTGTTAGGCTAGGTATAAACGTTTAATTAAGTTTTTTTTTTGTTATTTTTACATAATGGCAAATAAGAAATAATAAAACCTAATTTTTAAAACAAATAAAAATGCCCTAATATTTTTGTATGGTCCAGAATTATGTGTTTTAGCGGATCTTATTTATTTTTGTGGAAAACTAAGCTAGCTACGTAAAAATATTAAAAAAAAAAAACAAAAAAGTTATATTTTTAGGCGTTTTATAAAAGTTGCTGTATCTCCGTAACCGTGCACTTAAGGCCTACAGTTATAAGAAACCTTATTATAGATAATTAAATATTCAATCTTTTTAATCATTGTTTTTTTCGTATCACTTACCGTTTACGATTTATAAGATTAAAACTGTTTGTTTATTGACTTTTTTACCAATATCTCTTCTAATAATTGTTTTAATAATAAATTGCTTATAATCAAACATTTAAATCGATACATTTTCCACGATATTATTAGATATATTTAAACTTTTTCCTAAAATTAATTTTTTTGAAGTTACAACGCCTTCAATGTTGTACTACCGAGTACAAGGTTAATAAGAACGAAGTATGCAAACCGTCATAAATTTATAATAAACGTAATTTTGTGGGGTGGTTTGTTTAAATTGGAAGTTACTGTATAGAGAAAGACACAAATCTACCTTTGTTCTGTCCTTGCTGATATGCCCTTTCTTTACCAATGGTAAAGTATTTTAAATCTTAAATTTAAACTCTTTGCGAAAATATATTTTCTATAAGCTAGTTTTAAAATTTAATAGATCCCTTTTATTATAAATTTATGAGCGGTTTTTAATTTAAATTTTATTAGAAATACATATAAAAATATTGTTATTTGTTAAATTTACCCATTTAAGGTTTTATTTTTAAATTCGCCATTAATTTTAAAAACTCTAATCAAACCACCCTAAAACATAAAACTTAAAAGCGACCAAACCGTGAAATATTTCCCATTAAAAAACATTGAAAACCCGAATCCTGTAACATATTATTTCTGAAACTGGTATCGGGTAACACGCTTATTAAAATGGAATTCTCTGTTTTTTTCTAATTAAGACAGTATCGGTTTTGGCTAATATTGCAAGTAGATTTATCTTCTTTTTTTATATTAGCAAAAAAAATTTTTGTTTCATATACGTTTGAGGTAAGGTTGTAAGTCTGTTAAATACATTTATTGGATCATACAAAAGACACAATCGCCAAGTTCTAGTGACTAGTATAAAAGAAATAAAACAAGTAAGAAATTTGCGAATCTTTTCTCTGCATCTTACCATTTACCTATGCCAAGTTTCACTTAAGTATGGTCAAAGGTCTACATAACCGCACCAAGGCCGCACTGAGCCCGAATTCACAATGATAGAGGAAAGTGGGGCAGATTAATTTGGGAAATTTTTAAGGACTTGTCATGCGTTTAAAAATGTTAAAAGCATTTTTGTCAAGCTGAGTCTATTGTTTTATGTATGTATATCTCCTTGTTTAAATAAAACAAATTTTTCTACTTATCTTTCTTCCTTTTTATCCAAACTTTAAGTGTAGTATAGCTAAAACTGTGTTACCCTATTGATAAAGGTTTATTTAATGATTAGGTGTATTTTAAAGCGTGGTATAACATACTCATAATACTGCAATTTTATTAAATACAAGTCTTTTTGCACCGCATCTCCCTACATTTCACCAGCGAGACGCACGGCTGAGGGCTCGTTGCAGTTATGTGTGACCAGACGTTTATACTGTAGGAATTATAATAATAATAATAATAAATGTCTTTTTATTGATACTTAAACAAAGTACAATTGAAAACAATAAAATAAAATTAGAAAAAATGTATTCTTTACATGGTTAATATGGAAATTTCAGTGGAAACAAGGGGCGCTGTCTAGCCAAGGAGGCTACTCTACTGAACCTTGTCAACATGTGGTAAACTTGTCCGACCAAAAAAGTGACGCGTTTGCCCAGTCTGACACCCGAAACATTTGACATTGACAAGCTCGGGTAAAGCGCCGCTTCCATTTATGGTGGTATGTATATTCGTGGTAGACTCATCTAAAAAACCATCTTAAAAGGTTTTAAAAGTTTTTTTATCTTATCACAAAGCCAATTTCATTACTGGCCCAGGGACTACTACTTATTTTACTGTAAAAAATACAGACAAATGGTGCTCGAAATGGTGTACAGCGACTTTTTGTGCTGACTGTATATTTCATTACTGAAATTTAATTTAAGTTTAACTACCAAATATTTTTTTACCCGGGGGCCATTTTGAACTTTTACCCAGTGGGCCAAATGATCCGACAATGCCAGAAACATGTCAAAATTGACAAGCTGGGTTAAAGTGCCGCTTTTATATACTGGTTAAAGCAAGGAGGTATTGGGATATCGGCCAGTAAAGCAACGAAAAGAATGTATGTGACTAATCCAATCAGAAATGTTTTCATGCAGGTATTTACATTAGAATGTCTCTTTTCCTTACATTGCCTATGTGTTATGTTATTTAGCTGATTCTGTATGGCGATATAAATATTCGTGGCAAACTTGTCAAAAGGAAGCCCCTTAAATAAATTTAAAAAGGTTATTATCATAAAGTCCATTTTATCGACGGCCCTGGCACTATAAGAAAATGATAGTTCCGTTTATAAAGAAATGTAAAATTTATACCTACGCTTAAAAATTATTCTCTAAACTATTATCCTTTTTTCGTCCTAGTTCCAATTGTTCAATAGTAACACCCTGGCAATGCTAATGCTTTGGTAATATTAAATTATAATGTTCTTCTTAATATTGTAGAACACTTCACATAAAAACACAGATCTGAACACAATAAATTCCAGGAATACAAAATTACTTCTTTTAACTCTCTTTACGCTCGGCGACTTTTAGAATAAGCACAGTTTTGCCGTAAAACCGCGCACTACTTGTCAAAGTTACTTGTTCGCGTAATGATAAAATAATGAGTTTTAATTCTCATTGCGACCGAAGTTTAATTCACTGTTGTAATCCTCGAGCATCTGTTTTGCCATCAAATTTATTCTAAAAAGACGTTTTAGGTATACGCTCGTTAAATGAGCAGTGTGGGATTAGGAAAAGTTTAAAAGAAAGTCATTTTACTGAAATAAAAGAGTTAAAAACTCCTTACTGCTTGTTACTTTTCCTGCACTGTAAGGTTGCATCTGTCGAACACTGTCCAATCTGGCAATGTAGACTTTGCAAACTAGTCAGAGGTTTTTTCCTTTAGAGCTAATTGAAATCACTAACCGCAGAAGCGTGTTTCGAACTGTTTGGTTCTCATCAGTACGGTGTAGGCGATAACAAAAGAAAACTCTAAAGAAATCGTTAAGAAATCGAAATGGCATATAAATCTACATCGCCAGATCGAACAGTGTTTGATAGATGCAACCTTGAAGTGCAGAGAAATACCAATCAGTAAGGAGTTTTTAACTCTTTCATTTCTGATTCTGATTTCTGTTCTATCACGAATACCTATTTCTGACTGCTAAATAAGTACTTAATTTGTTGAGTACTTAAACTTAGAAGTTACCCCAAACAAAAAATATATAAACATATTCTAAAAGTTTTTGGTTATATTAAGGCCAGCACACAAAATTTGATACTTTGTGACATAGTCGTACACTCACAATAGTATCTACAAGTGAAAGATGGTATCGAAATCCGTATGTAGTGTTGCTCTACCACCTTTTGATTTGGAGAAAACCGCTGAAAGAATATATAAAAACTAAAGAAAAAATATTTGCTGCCTAGGCACTAGTTCAGCATCAGTTATTCTTTAATAGTCCTTAGAAAATCGCTAAAAAACCAGTCACAGCTGCAAATTTTTGTCAGTGTCTTAGAGTTAGAACAAGACTAATACACACTTTATAAATCCACCTAAGAATTTTATTCCCACTTTTAGGGTACCTACCAAACAAATATTACATATAATGCAATAATATTGCACATATCAAAAAATATTTATTTGGTGTCGAATATACCTGTAAGATAAACACGCACTTTTAGGTCTGGTGTTGCAAATTGCAATTAATTTTAGTCACTACCTGCTTAGTGTCGAAATTTCCTCCGCTGCTTTAATTTTTAAAGTGGTTTTATTAAAATTGTTTTAGATTTTACCTCAGAGAGCCTTCTGCATGTTTGATGGTGCTGCAGCCTAAAGGCTTATAAGCAATTTTTTCCTAGGACTGTCAGTCGGCGGAATCGGACGCGACCGACGTTCGCCCAAAATAAATATTTACTTTAAAATGAAACCACATTCAAATATTTAATTTAGGCGAACGTCGGTCAGGTAGCTTTGTACCGTCCGACATCTTACTCATTTTACTGTTTTATGTTAATACAATACCTATTTTTTCTTATTTAATTCTCTACTAATTAAAATTAACTAATATGTATATATTTTTAAAAGACATTAACGGGTTACTTACCTTTATCAAATTTTGTCCAAAATCTATTAAATATAGAGGTCCGTACTTTGCCCTGAAAAAGAAAAAAAATAAGTTATGTAAATTTTATGGTAAGCTTTAACGGTTAATTTACACATTTTATTTATAATAAACTTTTAAGAAGAATATATCAGAAATACTTTATGTTTTAAAAACAGTCATATCAATTTTTTGAATGTATTTGAAACTTTTAAAGATATAAATATTAAAAATAAATATATACTGACTTTGAAAGATAAATAAAATTTACCGGAAATATTAAAAATAATGAATAATATTTTTCTTTTGAAAAATGAAGTCCGGTTATAACATTCCATCAAAATACTAAATGGTAAAAATTAACTAAATACACAAGATTTTTATAATTTATACCATATTATTATGTTATTACCCAACTTCATTAAAAAAAACATTATTTATATATTTTTAAGTTTTATTTATGTTATGAAGTCGGTTTAATTTTGTTACAATATTTATTTTACTATTTTTAGTTTTTCATAAATAGCAATTAATAGGTGACCATCACACTAAAAAACAGTACTAGTACTTTTTCTCTTACGTAAACTCTTCGCTTAAAATGGCAATGCTACCCCTAATATGTCTAAATTAAGGTATAAATGGAAACATTTGACTGACAAAAATAAAATACACGCTGTTACACAATAAAAATAATAAAAATATGAACTCTTAGCCAAATGACAACGACATGACAAATAAAAATACTTTAGACATTACTTTTACTACCTTAATTGTTTCAAACATCCAGCATAGGTAGCATATATCTATTAGAGGCAGCTTTGCCTAGAAAATAAGACTACTACTTCTCTCTTTCGCGATCCTCACTGGGTTTTCTTACGGGACCACCGCGAAAGTTTACTCTTTTGATTAAAAACAAAAATTATAATATCGCTCCACAATTGACGAAGTAATCGGTGTACATACGTTAAAAAAACTTAGGTGTAAAATATAGGTTTCTTTCTTTTTTTAAGTCGGATAAAAATAAAAAATGTACACAATTCCCTATCCCACATTTTTGCCGGCAAGGCATTAGCAAAGAGGTATCAAAAGGACATCAAAATGGGCAATTGGCCGTTATTGGGCCACGTGTTGCAGAAAATGTGAGGGCATCCATCATTAATAAGTTATGATGAAAAATGCATTTAGGATGATGGCATCCATCATTAAAAAGGTTTTGGCAAAAATATGCCATTTAGATGATGGCATTACATTATTTTTTTCCTAATGACAATAAAATGCATTTTTACCGTCCACGGAACTAATATTTACATATATAATGCACATGCATAATGTGTGTATATGATAGGGTGTCCCATATAAATTAAATACTATAATTTTGGAAAACCCTAAGAGATACAAGAAAAGTTAAATGCAGAAGTTGTTCAGTGAAATGTATTTTTTTTAGTATTTTTATTGTATCTCTTATGGTTTCTCCAAAATTATAGTATTTAATTTTATATGGGACACCCTGTACATAAACACACATGATGCATGTGCATTATTTATGCATATTTTAGTTCACTAGACGGTAAAAATGCATTTTATTGTCATTAGGAAAAAATAATGTAATGCCATCATCTAAAAGGCATATTTATGCCAAAACCTTTTGATGATGGATACCATCATCCTAAATGCATTTTTTCAGCATAACCTAATAATGGTGGATGCCATCATCCTAAACACATATTTTTCATCATAACTTATTAATGATGGATGCCATCACATTTTTGTAACACGTGGCCTAGTAACGGCCAATTGCCCATTTTGATGTCTTTTTGATACCTTTTGCCAATGCCTAGCCGGCAAAAAATGTTATATGGGTTATTGAACTAATTCAAGTTTAAGGTATTAATTAGGTTGTATTTATTTATTTATTTTTATCTTTTAACTTAAGAATGGACTGTCAAGTATAACTATTTATTTATTTTTTTATCTTATCTATTTTTAAAAACTTTTAATATTAACACAGAATGAAATATTCTTTCACATATTAGTCGTTTATATTTAATCCTAATCCGGCGCTGTGTTGTAGTGGGAGACTTAAATCCCGCGCTTGGTACCGAACCATGAAGCACCATTATTATGGTTACGAGAGTGTGGGTGGTACTGAATCGTGGTGATCTATCGCGTTTACAGTACCACCGACGTATAAAGAGACTAACGATCTGAAGTTTATACAGCTCTTGGTAATAATTCGCACTCCTATGGTAAAAGTTTATAAACTAACTCAAAATATGAATTATTTTCTCCAAAGTATATCGTTTGAAGTCTTACTATATTTTTAGGGCATTTAAAAACTGGTCTTTATTCCGTACAGAATAGGTCAAATTCCACGCTTTTATTGGAAAACTTATTTCTGTAATCTTTAACAGAAAAATTGATCCCCATTTGCAAGGCTTTAATTGCAGTCAAACTTACTCCTAAAAATGGCAATTCTGTTTAAACCATTTTAATACTGTAAAAAATATATAGGGTGTACAATGGTAAATATACAAATATGAAAGTAAAAAATGCGATACCTTAGAAAAAATTAAAATCATATCTGCAACATGCATAAAAATTTGATGTACCTAAATATGTATTTATTAAATTAAAACCTTTTTACAAATTAAAACGTAATGAAGGTTTAAAAAACGCAAGAAATTAGGAAATGCTGTAGCGAATAAACGACGCAAGATAGCGAATTGCGGTTGTCATCAATAAGTTTTGCTTAAAATTTGAGTCTATCAAATAGAGCTTAGTTTTGTTTAAAACGAATAGAAACATGACTTTCCTATAAAAACAAAATTGTCGAACTTGACTCACCCTGTACGCGGTGTTTGAATATTCAGTATAAGTATTTTGGGGTGTATTTTTGAGGTCAAAAAATAGTTTTTTTAAACATACAGTGTGACCCATTTCGAATGGAAACACCCATGTAGAATTCTTATTTATTAACCAATTGGAAGATATTTTTTTATATTTAAGTTAAAAAAGTTCTACTTGAAGACCTAATTTGACATCTTCAATTTCGTTTTCAAGGCCTACTATGCCACTCTTTGATGTCAAAATATTTGAATTTTTATTAGCGATTTTTGTTATTAAAAAATGGCGACACCATTGGATTTAGAGTGGCTTTAAATAGCTCTGATTAAAATTTAAAAAAGGTATGACAACCTAAAATTTGAAAACTCGTCAAGCTAAGAGTTACAAAATAACACACTGTATCAACATTTAGCCACACAAATTGTGATTCTTTTTATTAATTTAAAAATGTATACATGGTAAAAGTTGATTTAATCAGCCGATTTTGAGATATCCGGTTTAAAAAAACATTTTTTATTTGGCCAGGTCTAAGCTATATAGGGTGTTTAAGAATAAGGTGCTAATCATTTAGAGCATGAATCCTTAAGTTATTTTTAAAAGAAAAGTTCGAAATAACTTTTGTCCTAAATGGCCTAACTTTTGAGATACAGGGTGGTAAATATTTTTAAAAATGTACTTTTTACTACTCTCTATCTCAAAAGTTAACCCATTTGGACATAGGTTTATTTAAACTTTTTTTTAAATTACTTAAGGATCCATATTCTTAATGATAAGCATCTTATTGCTAAACACCCTGTATAGCTTAGACCTAGCCAAACAGAAACTTACTTTTTTTTAAAATCCGGATATCTCAAAAACGGCTGCTTAAATCGACTTTTTCCATGTATACCTATTTTTATGTAAAATATGTTAAAAAATAGGAATTTGTATCTAAAAGTTATATACAAAGTGGCTTAAAAAAGTTATTTTGTTTTTAATTGTGTAAGATGCCCTCTAGGGTTTACAATAAAATTGATAGCAGATTTGTATTTTCCACCTCCCAAAACTCCCTCTGACAATACACCCAATATTTACAAAGTTATATAAAAAAAAACTAAAACCAGAATAAATGTTTGACATCCGTGTATCTTCGAAATCATCCACTTTTGGACTAAGGTATGATAGGATAGATCTTTGTACTTATACTTTGTAGCCCTTCGCTTTCTTTGCGTCTTTCTCAAATTGTCAGATTAGTGGTTATCATGAAATTAACTTTCCCTATCCTAATCTGACGCGCTCGAAAATGTCTAATGGATATATTTTTGTTTTTTATACGATCGGCCTACTCACATTTAAAAACAATTATTTTTTTAAACAACTTGCAATGGCTGTTGCTGGGAAGTTGCGTCTAATTTTTAAATTTCTTAATGATATATTTGTGAAAAAAAAGATTTAGGGACATTTTTGTGTGAAGTTCTATTTTACATCTCTATGAATTAGAACAATGTTCCTGGTTGATGAACATTCGTATTGCTTGGTTACTTCTCCAAGACGTGCTGTCGACAAGAAAATAGACAGGTAGAGTGTGACTTGCCAAATATCTTAAAAACAACAGGAAACCATCAAAAGAGCTTTAAAAACTCTTTTTGTTAATAAATTGTGTGGAAATCCTTTTAATTATTCTCCGATTTGTTTTTAAGTTTTCAGCTACAGTGTGTCTTTGAATAGTGATGTTTGTATAGTAGGTTGTTAAACCTAAGAGGAACAAATGAATAGATCCACCGTAGATGCAGAGATTTACTTTTAAAACAAGAGTGGGTAGAGGTTGCTTACAAGGGGGTTTACTTTTACCAGCAAGTCGGTTATTCTTAACGATTTTTCTATTATACTGGCCTGCGAATAAAAATGCGATTAACATAAAGCATTAAGAGTTCTAATTTTACATCTGCTTTTAGTTCTTGTTATTCCATCACAATTTTGTGTAAAAGCTCTTTTTATAATTGCTATAATTTTGGATTTCTGTGTGACTCCGTCGGCATAATCTACTTATAAAAATATCCCCATAAAAATGACCAATCAAACGATTACCGGTAGTCGGGAGAGCAGGGTCTTGTTGTGAAAGTAATAATACGACACTGGTCCTTCGACTTCTGTAAATTGTGGTTTATCATTTTATTGCAAGGGATGTTCATTCTTATCTTTAGGGGTTTATTTTATTAGCAGATCATACAATCAGAAGTACCCACCGAATAACACTGCAATTCATTTTCATGTACCACTAGCTTAACATCTATATCTTATATTTTAACTCAGTTTAATTAAAATGACCTTGTTAGAATAGAACTCTTTAAATCGAAGGCTTAGCCTCTGGGATTTGGATTGAGACGATGACATTTATTAAATAAAAATACAAGACAGAAATAAAATTAACATATGTTTTTTGTAACGCATCAAATTTTCCTAAAAAGTATGTATCGAGTTTATTTACATATTGATATTTGTAGTGCTAACCTGCTAATCAAAACCTTATTTAAAATAACAAAGTTGCCCTATAGTCAAAAATCGGCCATGTTTTGTGTTTATATGGTAAGCATTAAAAAAAATAGATTGAGACAACCGCATCTTGATAACTTTAATTTTAAAAGTTATTTGCGATTTAAATGAATCTAAATATGGAGGGCAACCCTGTAAAAATCTATTTATATGTGGCATAATTCTTGATAGACAAGGCAATAATTACCGATGGATCCAATAACTTTCATCTGTATCCCTCTACAATCTACAATATTCACAAACCGAACAATGATCTTCATTAAAATGGCCATGATTGAACGTGAATTAATCAGCACGAAATTACTCTAAATTACTGATATTTTGTAATTATTGACAAATGTGTACAGAACATGACGTACAGAGTGGCGCCCTTTTGTTAAGCTTGCAGGGTATAGCGGAAACTAAAAGAAATAGAACAAAATGACTGCGTAATCTCGATTTCAATTTTAAAAACAAATATCAATGATGAAAGTAAATCATAAATAACTTAATTTGTTTTGGAGAAACAGAGTTTTTTTCAAATTTTGTCACTTTGACTAGCCACTTGTAACTCGCTTGATATTAGAAATGAAATAAAAATGTAATTAGGAATGTTGTAAGGATCTTCACGTAGGATTCAGTGGCCTTACCTATATTTTTCCCATTCACTTTTAGTTTAAAGTTATAACGCAGAGTTGTGTTGTTTGAATGGTACAACCTGTATATTTTGTTTAGCAAAAGGTCTCCTTTAAAGCTATAAGAAATTTCACATTTGATATATCTACTTTTTATTAGTTTCGGAAATATGGTCATCATCAGGATTTTTTTAAACCAAATACCCTGTTACTGTTGAAGAGATATTTTAATCAGGTTTTGAAAAATACTACATTTAATATATTTATCGCTTGTAGTTTTGAAAATATGCCCATATAAAAATATAGAAAATAATAGAGTTACGCACTAAGGTTTGAAAGTACATGTTTCCGAAACGGTTGGAAAAATAATTTTAAATGTAATAATTTTTAAAATTCTTTATAATGTCCTTTTATTGGTGATAAAATATATTGGATGTTTTATTTAAAAAATGCAATTTTATATTCCAATTCCTGACGGTGGCTATATGTACTTTTAAAACTATGACAAATTAAATATACCAAATTTTATATTTTTATGGCTTTTAAAAAGACCATTTTATTGGTGATCAAAGAAACAGGGTGTTCCATTTTAAAGCCAAACCATGTGTTATAAAATTTAAAATAAAAGTTAATGCAAAAAATATAGGTACGCTACTGAAATCTACATAAAAATCCCCAAAACTTTACTACATATTTCATTTTTTTTATATCTCTAATATCAAGCGAGTTACAAATGCCTGGACAAATTGACAAAATTTGAAAAACACCCTGTATAGTCAAAACAAGTATAGGTAGCCATGATTAACTGTTATTACTGAATTTGTTTCGAAAAGTGAAATCGAGATTGCGAAATTAGATTTGTTCTACCTTTTTAGTTTTTGCTATAGTAAAGTAAAATTTAACTGAGAAGAAGCCAGAGGCGTCATAAAAATAAAGACGGCAATAAGCTATGTTTTTCTAATTGCATCGTTTAAATAGTGTGGGAGCAACAGAAAGGAAATAATTTGAAAGTGAGACAGAACTGATAACCGCGTGGCTTTTGAATCGCTGTCTATTTACGATTGGTTGCTCTATTAAAATTAGAAGTTTATTTTCATTTCGCGTTATAAAACGAAAAAGCATTATACTGAATATAATTTGTACTGGCTATTTTTATGGCTATTATTATTATTTTAACATGATGTTGGGTGTTTTTATATGCAGTAAATTATTTAAATGGTACGCATCATATGAGAAGTTTTGTTATTATTAAATTAAGGTATAATTAAACTTAGCATTAGTTCCCTTACAATTTAATAATAAAACGCATGTTTTATTAAAAATTAACTGCATAGTTTCTCTTGTTAAAATGATACCTAATATCTATAATAATTAAACTTTAAAAAGGATATACCAATGTATTCAGAAAAATTACGGATGCATCAATCTTAAGTTTAAATGATCAAGAATTATAAAAAATGACTATCATGAAAAAATATTAGTATGTAGTAATTTAATATGTTTAATTACAGATTCTAAAAAACTAATATTTATAAATTTGTTAAATCGGAGAATCCTTTTCAATCACTTTGTTCGCTTCTTCATCCCATTAAATAACATTTATTAATAGGTTTGGTTTTAAAAGCAAAATGTCATAAGTTCAGTGAATTGGAAACATAGAATTTCATATTAAAATAAAATTATTTAGGTAAATGCGCGTGGGAACGGAATAACTGGAAACTCTTAAAAAATTCAAATATATATTCATGAAATTAAATTATTATAAATGGGCAGTATCCTATGATTTCTGCACGATTAATAATAACCTTATATATACTTATGTTTGATTAAGGAAATTAAATTTGCTTAAATAATAATATAGTAAGTATTTTCGTAATTAGTCAAGTAAAAGATATATTTCTCCGATTGGACAAAAATCTACATATTTTAAATACTTTTTCTAACCTCCAAAAGCGCATTATTTCTTATAATTGCTAGGAAATGTACTTATGGGTGCCGGGAGGGGGTGCAAGGGGTGCACTTGCACCCCTGGCTTTTGAAAATGTATAGAAAGTTCTAAGATTTTAGGTATTTTAAAGTGTTTTGCACTCCCTGGATGTTGTCAAATTGTGGAAGGAGAGGATAAAAACAAAGACGCTGTTATGTCAAAGGACCTTTTTTCAACATGTTTTTGCCTTTAAATTTGTTTTTCAACATTGCTCCCACCTGGAAGTCATCCTGCCGGCGCCCATAAATGTACTTTCCGGCCATGGGCAGGAATATTTTTTCCGGACGCTCACGCTGAGGTTTGTCAAAGTCAATCAACAATACAAGACATCGTGACACTATAGTAATGTGATAGGTACCGAGATAAAAAATTTAAAATGATGATATTTATTACACTAAAAAAAACAATATCGTATTAATGGTATCGAACACGAAAATTAAAAGATTATTTTGACCGGAGAAAAAAGAGTATATGCAACTCATATAAAAATATTTCTGGACTCTTGGTGAAAATATATCGCTTTTTCTACATGTTACACAAATATTGGTGTATTCCTTTTAACTTGTAGAACCGTTCTTCGGGATCAATCAAAACAGTTTTAAAAGAAACACCAAAAAGCAGTGGAATTTGCCCGTTTACATGATATGTATAACATTTCACAGATTTGATGTTCTTTGTTGGGTTTATGTTTTAGTCATCCGTGGTTTGTATAATTTTTTTCTCGGGTTAATTGATTTAACCACAATAAATTAATACAGGTATTTTTTAAATATAACCAAGTACATTTACTAGTTGCTCTTTGGCATATGTCATTAGTGTCAGAACACTTCGTGCACCTCCTGCGATGATGGTGCATAAGAGGCAAGGGGAGAGGTAATAGAACGGTTCTGCAGAACAATTTCATTATAAAGGAACACTTACGGTGTTGTTCTGGGTGGTTCTAGAGCGTAAAAGGAATACACCAAATAAGTATACTACCCATTTTAAAACAAGTTGTCAAATAAGTTGGGTAAAATCATATATGGTAGAACACCCTATATATTTTAACAATTTTGACTCTGTAATAAATTCTATATTAAAAATATATAACACACTATACGCCAATTATTATTGCTGGTTTTGGGATATCAGCAGGATGTTAATATACTCATTAACAATTCAAAGGGAAAAAAGAAAATAATATTTTGGTTCTAATTATGATTTTAAAATAATTATATCACACACAATAATACACAGAGTCAAATTTGTTAAAATATAAAGGATGTTTCATTTAAAAAACTAACTTGACAATGAAAATTCTGTTTTTGAGCAACCTTGTATATTAACTAGTACTGTCAGTAAAAAGAGTGTATCCAAATAAACATTTTTTATATTAAGTTTATTCTTGTATCTTGTGCAGGGGCGAAGTAATCTGGTGTATAAATAAAGTTGGGACGCCCTGTATATTTAGAATTGGTGGAGCTTGTTGGATGACGCTTTAACTAAGTTTAACAAGCACCAAGTGTCTGAAAATATGCTTTTTCTAAAAGTTGTATATACTATTCCCCCCAAAATATTTTATTTTTTAGTTTATTAAATACCTATAAACATTCAAATTATTTTATTTAGGTATAATACGTTACTGTGGTATCACACTGTCGTGTATTGTTAATTGACTTGGACAAAAATTATCAGCAAATGTTAAAATTATAGGACGGTGAGCCTCCGGAAAAAATATTCCTCGCCATAGCCGAAAAAGTTTCTTGTCTAGCAACGTCTTTTATTTACAGGAATATTGCATTTTGGAGGTTAGAAAACGTAGTAAAAATATGTTGATTTTTGTCTGATCAAAAAAATCCTTTAAAAAGCGTCAAATTTCACGTACCCTGTACAGTATTTTACTAAATAATTAAATCGGTTGGAATACTAAAGATATAATGAATATTAGTAGAGGAGCCCACGTTCCTAAATGGGAATTTACTTGAGCGTCATAGAGACCCATTGGGTTGATAAGCTTAGATGATAAAAAGAAAAAAATGTTATATAATTTATATCTATATTATATCTGGCTGAGAACTTATTTTTTTGTTGCTGTTTTATTATTGAACATTGTGTATAGTGCAGACGAATTAGAATATAAGAAGAAATAAGTAGCAAAATAAATATAAAATGGTGGATGTGAAATGTTTGACATGTAAAAGGTCAACAGAGAATACTTATGCAATACAATGCACAAAATGTAAAAAATGGTTGCATATAAAATGTATAAGCATGAGCAAGACTGTCTTGAATATGTACGAAGAAGAATTTAAGAAACCTAATGGAAAAAGATGGACATGTCAAGAATGTACTACGAAAGAAGGATGTGTTAAAAGACCATCACTGGGCGCGACTGCAGAAATCTCTGAAAAGAAAGAATATACTTTGAAGGATGTAATGGATAAACTGGAAAATATTGAGCTCAAGCACACAAACTTATTAGAAAAATATGAAGAACAAATAAGGATTAACAAAAGTTTTGAAATGGAGATTAACAAACTTAGACAATCAATAAAACTACTTGAAGAAAAGGGGCTGAAAGAAGAATCCGTTAAGCCTGTCACGGAGGCAGTACAGGAGATTAGTGACCGAGAGTACAAAAAGAAAAACCTGGTTGTATTTGGAATCGAAGAGCTGGATTCCGATGAAGCTGAAGAAAGAAGATGCCATGATGTAAACTTAATAAGCAAAATATTTGAAGACATTCCGGTTGGATTATCCGTAGAAAACCTAAAGGTTGTAAGGATAGGAAAACGTCAACAAGGAAAATTGAGACCTGTCAAAGTATTGTTGTCATCAGAGAAAGAAGTAAGAGATGTGCTGGCGAAAGCAAAGTACATAAGAAAAAAACCTAGGTATGCAAAGCTAGCCTTTGCTAGTGATAAAACAAAACAGCAACTTCAGGAGTACAAAGTAGTAAGAGAGGACCTAAAAAGACGTTTGGAGGAAGGTGAAGAAAATTTAAAAATAAAATACATCAAAGGTGAGCCAAAAATCGTGAAGTTAAAAAACTAACTCTTTCTGACGAACCTATCATTGCTCAGGGGAATAAAACACAAATCGAGAGATTGAAGGTAATAACTGATGACGAAGATGACAACGGTATGAGTGTGATGCACCAAAATATACAGTGCTTACGCAATAAGGTAGAGGAACTGGAGGTTTTTATAAAAGAAGGTGAAATACAACCAGATATAGTATGCTTGACAGAGCACTGGTTAAAGAAAAGTGAATGTAACTACATTAAAATTAATGGATATAAACTGCTGCTCAATTCAACTGCAACTGGAAATTTTTTTGGTAAATTTCAAATCATTATTACTCTTAAATAAAATGCAATAGCAAAATGCGGCTTTTACCGTTTTGTAGGATAACTTTTTTGAAAAAGAATGGCCATTTCACTTTGTGTAAATTTTTACTTGTTTTTATTCTACAGGGTGTAATGGAAGAGTCCGTTTTTTTACAAAAACTTTGTCAAGAGCGACATTCTACAAAAAAATAGTTTTTAATTTTTAATTATATAGTGTTATTCAGTAGACCATTTTCAAAAAACAAGTTTGTCAGATTTTTGATATCTGCTCCATTTTTCATGTTATAATTTTTTTTCAAAAAATGATTTTTTTCATATTGTACTCCCTGTATTTCACAGTTCATCACAGCGATTAATTTTTTAGATAATTTTAAATGTACATAAGTACCCTTTTAAAACTGTATTAGAATTTTATTTCTAAAAAATTATTAACGCGTCAGTAGCGTCGCAAATGTAACTAAATTGTATTTTTGTAAAATTTCAATTCCCAAACTTTCTGTGAGCACCACATATTCTATATTTAAGATTTTAATTGTTTCTTTACAATTTTTAGAAACTACGGACATTTATCTCGGGACGGTTTTTTACTTATTTTAAAAAAGTAATCAGTGGCGTAGATATAATTTTTCTTCTGAATGCTCTTTTTTACTTACCAGAGGATTATTTCAAGTAATAATTTGTAATTCGGGTTATTTTAGGGCATTTATCGATTAGCTTAGAACAAACGTTAACATTTTTTTAAATCTTAGTAATTTTAGAAAAAAATATACAGGGTGTTTTGAAAAATTAAAGCTTCCGCATTTGTATTTTTTTTATAAAAAGCAGGGTGTGAATCCTTAGATGATTTTACGAAGAAAGTTCAAATAAACTTATGTTCTGACTGTCTTAACTTTTGAGATACAGGGTGTGAAACTTAAAAAAATATATATCTTTTTTATAATAACTGTGATACCACTCTACAAATTTTAATAAAAGGTGGTACACAGCCACTACACATTAAGGGGCATTTTTAAAAGTAAAATATTTTTATCTTTCTTGCAGTGGCGTTCGAGCGGGATTTATATTAAATATTTTTTAAAGAAAATCATAGTACTCCACTGCTTTTTTTGAAACAAAAATTATTCTTACAATTTCCATTTACTTTTAAGCAAATTTAATATTACGTTATTCTTTTGACCGACGAATTTGGTATGCTACCTTTATATTTTCATTTGCTTGATTAATAAATAAATTTGTTTTGTCTGTTTGTCTGATGTACTGAACCGCTTATAAAGCTTTAATTAGATTGACTTTATTGGGTCCAGTGGCGTCTCGGTGGGCACCACTACCATTATTGAAAAAAATGTATATTTGTATATATAAATTTTAAAAATTGGATAAGAGAGATTTGGAGAGATTAGATTAGAGATTTAAAATGCAGGTACTTGCGTTTTTAAAAAAATAAACCTTGCCACTTTTACCAAAACACTAATAAGGCATTTTTATTAATTTTGACAATATATGAACATGCCGAGAAATGCTTCATATTTTATTAAGTAAAAACTATTCGTCGGATAAAAGAATAACATGATATCAAATTTGCTCAAAAATAAATGGAAATTATAAGAATAATTTTTGTTTCAAAAAAGCAGTGGCGTACAATGATTTTCTTTAAAAATATTTAATTTAAATCCTGCTCGAACGCCACTGAAAAAACGATAAAAATATTTTACTTTAAAAGATGCCCCCAATGAATAGTGGGTATGTACCAAATTTTATTAAAATTTGTAGAGTGGTATCACAGTTATTATAAAAAAGGTATATATTTTTTAAAGTTTCACATCCTGTATCTCAAAAGTTAGGACAGTCAGAACATAAGTTTATTTAAACTTTCTTCGTAAAATCATCTAAGGATTCACACCCTGCTTTTTATAAAAAAAAATACAAATGCGGAAGCTTTAATTTTTCGAAACACCCTGTATATTTTTTTCTAAAATTACTAAGATTTAAAAAAATGTTAACGTTTGTTCTAAGCTAATCGATAAATGCCCTAAAATAATTCGAATTACAAATTATTACTTGAAATAATCCTCTGGTCAAGTAAAAAAGAGCATTCAGAAGAAAAATTATATCTACGCCACTGATTACTTTTTTAAAAGAAGTAAAAAACCGTCCCGAGATAAATGTCCGTAGTTTCTAAAAATTGTCGAGAAACAATTAAAATCTTAAATACAGAATATGTGGTGCTCACTGAAACTTTGGGAATTGAAATTTTACCAAAATACAATTTAGTTACAGTTTCGACGCTACTGACGCGTTAATAATTTTTTAGAAATAAAATTCTAATACAGTTTTAAAGGGGTACTTATGTACATTTAAAATTATCTAAAAAAATTAATCGCTGTGATGAACTGTTAAATACAGGGAGTACAATATGAAAAAAAATCATTTTTTTGAAAAAAATTATAACATGAAAAATGTAGCAGATATCAAAAATCTGACAAACTTGTTTTTTCAAAATGGTCTACTAAATAACACTATATAATTAAAAATTAAAAACTATTTTTTGTAGAATGTCGCTCTTGACAAAGTTCTTGTAAAAAACCGGACTTTTCCATTACACCCTGTAGAATAAAAACAAGTAAAAATTTACACAAAGTGAAATGGCCATTCTTTTTCAAAAAGTTATCCTACAAAACGGTAAAAGCCGCATTTTGCTATTGCATTTTATTTAAGAGTAATAACGATTTGAAATTTACCAAAAAATTTCCAGTTGCAGTTGAATTGAGCAGCAGTTTAGTATTATATCTGGCTATACAAGGGAAAAAATGCAACATGGTGGATCCTGTATAATGGTGAAAAGTGGACTTAAGTTTGAGGCCTTAAAAGAAGTAGAGGAAAAATCAATAGAAGGACAGATTGAGTGTTCATGTGTAATAAATAGAAATGAAAGTACTGTTATTATTTGTGTGTACAGAACATGTCTTGGTAATTTTAATATGTTTGTAGAGCGTCTTGAAAATATTCTGTCATATGTACAACTAAAATATAAATTTTATAACATAATTTTGTGCGGAGATTTTAATATTGATCTAATAAAAGCAAGTACTGAAAAAATATTTTTATTGACCTAATGTTGGCTTTTAATTTGGTTCAAACAATTTATGAACCCACAAGGGTAACACAAAGCTCATCTACACTTTTGGATAATTTTTTATAAATTTTCAGCACGGGGAAGCTCAGTTGTAGTATCTGGACTTTCTGATCACTTTGCTCAGGTCATGAAATTTTCTTGTGTAAAGAAAACACAACATGAATTACTTATTCCAAGGAGATTTTTCTCCAAAGTAAAACTGGAACAATACAGAAATGAACTTTTGGATGAGTCCTGGGAGTGTGTGTTGAGTGAGACCAATGTAAATCGTGCGTATGATAGTTTTTATGTTAGATTAAGATCGGTTCTGGATAGAGTGATACCAGAAAGAAAACCTAAACCAAAAGGAATGCAAACCAAATACTGGCTTACACCAGAGATAAAAACCTTATGTGCTCGAAAAAGGCAGCTGTATAAGCAAAAACTTAAAAATAGGGTAAGTTCAGCTCACTATAAAACCTTTGCTAGTATGCTTAAGAAAGTTATTAAAAAAGCTAAAAAAACCTATAATACAAAATACATAGAAAATTCAGAAAATAAGGGAAGAGCAACTTGGAAAATTATCAATAAATTAACAAAAAAAGAACCGGAAATAAATACTGTATTTGATGGTATCAGGGGTGTGTATAAGGGGAAATCGGATAAGGACATACTAAACAAAGTGAATTCTACATTTTTAAATGCCTGCCCTGATATAAATAAAAATAAAGTTCCAGATTACAATAAAATTAGGACTGTTAAAAAATCTATATTTTTGTGTGGCACTACAACAAATGAGGTAATTAAATGTATACAGGGACTAAAAAACAAAAAGTCAGTGGGGGAGGATGAGATTCCAGTTGCTCTTCTTAAAAAAGTAGCCAGCCTAATAGCTGAACCAATTAGTCATATTATAAATTTAACATATCAGACGGGTGTTTTTCCTACTAAACTGAAACTGGCATATATTAAGGCTATTTATAAAAAAAAGGTGATGCTGATAATCCTAAGAACTATCGCCCCATATCTCTTTTATCAAACATAAATAAAATATTTGAAAAACTGTTACATGAAAGATTGGTTAGGTTCCTGGATGAGAGTGGTGTGATTGTTGATTGTCAATATGGTTTCAGAAAGGGGCGTTCAACAGTAATGGCGATTTATTCGGCTCTTACAAAAATCTTGGACTGTATGAATGAAAATAAGAATACCGTTACAGTTTGTGTGGATTTGTCCAAGGCTTTTGACAGTGTTGACCATGGTATTCTTATCGAGAAACTAGAGCGCTATGGTATTAGGGGAATTGCTAAACAACTTTTAGTGTCATACTTAAAAGATAGAAAACAGCAACTAGTTGAAAGAAATGAAGAAGGTTGTTTAATAAAATCAGATATAGAGGTTGTAAAAAAGGAGTTCCTCAAGGTTCCATCTTGGGGCCACTCTTGTACATTCTGTACACTAATGAACTGCCAGAGATCATAAAAGAACACTTGGTTATGTATGCTGATGATACTTCTGTTATCATTAGTGAAACAAATGATTGTGATATTGAAAGGCATATTGGAGGCTCGCTTGAGGACTTAAAAGAGTGGTTTTTAAGAAATAACTTATTAATGAATATAGAAAAAACACAGATAATGAAATATTCAGCAAGGGAAACGGAGCCAGTTGTTTACAGTTTAGGTAATACCGATTTCTTAACTACAAAGAAGATCTCCTTTCTGGGAATGGTCATTGACCAAAGACTGGACTGGAAAAGTCACATCGAGGGTCTATCAAGTGAGCTTTCAAGGTACTGCTATGCGGTTCGAATATTAATGAATGAAGTTGGCATGGAGGCAGCACTTCAGGTGTACCATGCACATATCATGTCAAGAATAAGGTATGGAATTATTTTCTGGGGTAACTCAGTAGATGCGGAGAGAGTTCAGATACTACAAAAGAGATGCTTAAGATTGATATTTGGGATGGGATCTCGGGATAGTTGTAGACAGATGTTTGCAAATAAAAAATTGTTGACTGTTGTTAATTTATATATTTTTGAATGTATTAAATTTGTGTATAATAATGGGATCTTATTTTCTGAAAGTAATAAAAAACATAATTATAATACAAGAACAAGAAATGATCTAACCTTAGATAAAACAAAATATACATTTATACAAAGAAATGTTCATAATAGTCTGATTAAAATTTGGAATAAGGTCCCACACGATCTACGGTGTTTGCCAGAAAATATATTTCTAAAAAAGATAAAAACATTCCTGTATAGCCATCCATTTTATTCCGTGACAGAATATTTGAATGGCGTAGTAAGTGTGTAATTTTGAAATGTATTTTTTTATGTAAATAGGATTTTATCGATAGGTGTTTGATTTTAATTGTAATTTGTTTTACATGTGTGGTATGTAAATTCTATTGTATTTTAATATGTGTAAAATTATTTATTTTACTGTGTAAAATTTTAACCTTTTAGAATAGTGTGACACGTTCCACACCTCATTTTGAGGTATATATTTGTATATTTCTTTATACTTTGGAACAAATAAACGTATATTTATTTATTTATTTATTTATCTTTTTATCGGTGGGGAAAGTGGCTGGAGATTTTTAAATATGTCAAAAAATACTGTTATTATTTCGGCTTGTGGAAATCGTTTGGATCGTATCGGATTATATATTTTTCGTTATTCTTCAATTATTTTCTTAAAAATAAAAAAAAATCGCGACGCTCGAAACTATCAAAATGACTTTTTTTGTAGCCCTATGTTTCCTTTACGTCACTCTCAAATTGTCAGATTAGTGATATATACACTCTTTAGCATGTAATTAACTAACCCTATCCTAATCTGACGCGCTCAACAATTTCTGATTAATAATTTTTTGTTTTTTATGATCGGCCCTGTATGCGGAGCTCTTATTTGGTGGGGGTACTTAACGGGGTACAAGGTATCCTCCGGTATATTAATCAGCCGCGTTGTGGTAAATCCCGAAATCTCCTTTTCTTATTATCGACACTAATTGATAAAATCAAACATACAATTTTAAAAAGACACATTTAATGATGGGAAACCGAATATTATTATATTAATTAATAATACTATAAAACAGTACTACTGTATAAATATGTGCTACTTGTGAGGTCTGAGAAAGGTACCGTAGTATAATAACTAAATGATTGTTAGATATATTTTTTAAATTTTTTATATTCTTCTTTTAAAAGTTTCTAGTACTTTTGAAATCCCTACAAAAAATAGTTATAAGCGTTTAAAAAATGATTTTTTGCAAATAAATTGTTTAGCCTGAGAACCTATTAAAAAATATATATTATAGGTTTATTTAGGCTTTTCCAGATATTTATTATTTACTTAATTATATTAATATTTAACTTGTTAACATAAATGTTTTTCACAAGTTTTAAGCACAAGTATGCTAACTGAAATAATTTAGACCGGATTCGTTACGATTTAAAAATAAATAAGCGAAGGATATTGCGTTAAGCACAAATAATGTTTAGGATCGACGATATAAAATAATATAGCACAATATTAGTGAATTTTAATCGGTTGCAACTGTAATAACAAGTTTACATCCTCCGTAAAACATAATGGTATAGTATTAGCACATACTTTATTTTAGGTTAATATTTTTTAGCCGTTTTAGTATACTGGATGTCTAAGAATATGTGGACAGTCTCTTGGATTCATATATACCTCATAAAAATAATGTGACAAGTTCATATAAAATATTTTCCTTAAGTCCCTCTTTACAGAGATATATTTGCCCTTAAAGGACGCCAATGAAAACCGGTTTTTCTTGAATAACTTTTATATCACTTGGTATTCTTGGTATAATAAAATATTTTTTAATATGATAAATACCAGTAAGGACTCCTTAAAATAGTATCCTTGTAAAACATTTCCCTTCATTAATTCGACAGCGGCGGACTAACCCTTGCACAATAGTACTAATTATTTGTAAACTTTGTATAAAAAGAAATAAAAATATCATTTTTAAATAGCTAAAACCCTTAGCTAAAAAAGGTACTTTTGTCTGATATCGATCAAGTGAAGCGTTTTCAAGAAAAACAGCATTTTGATTAAATAGGGCTGTATTTAATTATTTTGTTTGTCGGTTCGACATAGGCTCCCACTTATTTTATACATTTTTAGCTTTAATTTATTAAAGATTATGGGATCCTCCACAATGCTGCAACATTTTTTTTTAGTTTCGTGAAGATAAAACAAAGCTTTTTTTTAGTACCATTTGCAACAGATGTCCCTACTAAACAAAAACTTGTTTTTTCGAAAAAGCTTTATTTATCGACATCTAACAAAAGCACTTTTTTTGCTAAGAATTTAAGTTACTTAAAAATATCTATTCTATTTCTTTGTTATACAGGGTGTAAAAATAATTACCCCTATTATGTAAGGGTTAGTCCGCCCCTGGCGAACCAATGAAGGCAAATGTTTTACAAGGATATCTTTTAAAAGAGTCCTTACTTGTATTTATTATTTAAAAAACTTATTTTATTATACCAAATACTATAAAAGGTATTCAAGAAAAACCGATTTTTAGCAGTGTCATATAAGGGCACATATCCCTGTAAAGAGTGGCTTTAGGAAAATAATTTATAGGAACTTGTTACATTATTTTCACGTATTCTTGGACACCCTGTATATAAATAAATAAATCAGCCTATAGTCAATATTCACTATTTAAAACGGCATACTGGGTAAGATTGTTCATTATTTTCTACGGTGTGCTGACGTTCTATCAAGTACAGAATAAGTCACAAAAAGAAGTATTCGTTCTCTTTCATGCAAGTTGTCTATTACCGTGTGCCCCAAGAGCACTTGTCAAGTCGTCGGCAGGCAACTCGCGAAGGATTTCCTGGTATGGAAGTCGAACGCCTCGTTGCCACAAACCATACGCCACTAATCCTGTGAGACAAGCAACTAGTTTAGGTTTAAAACTGATGGATGATGGATTATACAATACTAAGCTTATGTCAAACCAAAAAAGTCCCATACAACACAGGAACTTATAACAGTAGCAGTTACATTTGGTGTAGTAAGTATCTAATAAAAAAATCATAAATGTACAGTTGAGTCGGCTTGAACAACGTTGTAACTTGTTTAATGTAAATCTAAATTAATTATACACGGTTTTAGCGAAAAATTGTGTGCAACTTTAAAAGGTGATTCCTTGCATTATTATGAGCAAAAAAGTTTAAAATAAATTATGTTCAAAAATCAATCGTTTTCGAATATTGAATCGTATATAATTAAATTTTAGCAATAGCAAATAGTTGCAACACAGCAGGGATACGAGCGCATGAGGACAGCAACTGATTAATCTAACTGTAATATTTTTTTATTTAATACCACTTTAGGTATATTAAATTAACTTAAAAAAAAGACAGGTCTTACCGATACGTGGCGATACACATTACCAATATCCGCGATTATAAGTCACTTATTTAAAACGATGCGATGCATCAAAAAACACACAAAAATCACCTAAAGTAACAGTTAAATATATTAGTAATCACAATACTCTCAAGTCTTCTTTTAGCTGGAGCCTTCGATCAGGAAAACTTTCTTCGTAATGCGTCGTAGCTATCAAAAACATCTCTTTCGTATCAAAATGCACGTACTTATACAATTATACATATTTACTAAAAATAAAATGTGTTTTTTATTTTTTGCCTACCAACACCATGTCGCGTACGTTGTTGCCAATTGTGTGACGGATTTATTTGTCTGTTATTCTTTTGACAATAGTATTTAAAAAGTGGGAGAAATATTTTTAAGAGACAGTTTATAAATAAATATGATGTATTGAAATATTTTATGCTATTAGGCATACGATTTGAAATAATTAAGGTGCAAACATACTTAATTTTATGACCAACAAAAATCAGCATTTTTTTTTTTGAAATGATGGCAGGTAGCGCACGAGATAACTTGGTCGTATGTTGTTACATTTGTCGTATTATGTCAGTGGTAAATTTATTGTCTCTATTGCGAAATACATTCAATTTTGGTAAAAAACGCAACTAAGACCTTATAAAAACAAACCAACTGTTAATCCCACAAAAAAGTTGTAAGAATTTCGGGTCAAAAATCAGTTAATGGTTGGTGCTGCGTCATAACATACCCAGCGAACACTATTTGCCGGCAATATACATTTTTCATATTGGCATTGATGGTAAAGCATTGGCAATTGGTGGCAATATTATGCCAATATCTAATACGCATTAAAAAGTAAACCCTAAATAAACACTCAATTGCCAATAAATTTTACATGCAGGCGAATTGCCGGCAAGCATGCAAAAATGGCGGCATAGCAATCCTAAATGAATAAAGCATGCCTTTTTGTTGCAGGCAAATAAATATTGGATTTTTGAAGGCAAACCTTCGACGCATATTCATACTTTTTAAACCATATTATTAACATTGGTATTTAACTAACATTCGAGCAATTTTTTTGATCTGTTTTATTTATAATGGCGGCTAAACAACATTATTTTATGTTTTTTTTTAATAATTTAAAGGAAATGGCCTTTTCCTAAGATTTTATTGATACAAATCATGCAAATAAAAATTAAGTCAAACAAAATGATTATTATGTATTTTTGAGAGAATAAAAATAAAATGATGGTAAAATTAGCTAGGTTAATTTCGACGATTTCGACCGAAAGTGATAAATTCAAATTTCCCGCTTAGCCGAAATAGAAGATTTGACAATTTGACAGATGAGGCAACCTTGCTTTTGTTTGACCGCTTTGTGCAATTGTTTTCTATGTGGTTTTCTAGCTTTTTAGTTTCTTTTTTAAAGAAAAGAGTTTTTAGTAGACATAATTAAGTGTATTCATTACCTAATTAGTGTGTGTTGTGTAATTAATTGGTGATGGCTAGTCAAGAAGGCGGGTTATTCAAGTAGACAAGAGCTGTAAACATTTTGTTTAAAACCTTTTAAATTTGTAGTTACCTAAAAAAATTATATGAAATCAGGGAGTTGCCTTATTAAAAACTTTAAAGACGTGTTAATAAAAAAATATATATATTTAATAGTTTTTTTTTGACATTTAACTCCTTTAAAATATTTTTCCCTATGTTTTGGATCTGAAAATTAAGTGTTAGTGTCCTTTAAATACTTACTATTTTAAAGTGTTTTCTTTTGATTTACTATCTTTTTTAAATTTTATTACGTACTGTTTATTTTCATTTTTTTCTTGGTTTATTGTTACGGTATAAAAATTTATATTATGTAATTTTTTTATTGATAAAGTTTTCCTGCCTTTTTTCTCATTCTTTTCGATTAAAAAATTCTAAATATGTTATTTAACTTTTTGGACATTCAACTTATAAAACTTGCAATACTTATTTAATGATAAATGCCATTATTCTAAACACATTTTTTTGCCAATAACTTATTAATGATGGATGCCATCATCCTAAATGCATTTTCTTGGCATAACTTATTAATGACGGATGCCATCACATTATCTGCAACACGTGGCCTAATAACGGCCAATTGCCCACTTTCGCGTCTTTTTGATACCTTTTTGCCAATGCCTTGCCATTAAAAAGTATTGGCAATGCCAGTAAATTAAATGTACAACGCCGGCAAAAAATGTTATATGGGTAAGTAAGGTTTTAGGACCTTTAATCATAGAAAATACTTTTAATGGCCAACGATATTTAAATGTATCAGAAAATGATGTAGAAGAAGCTCTAAAGGAGCTACCTCCCAGTGTTTCAATAACATAATTTGGCACAGAATGGAGCACCTTCTCACAATGTTTAGAAAGTCACAGAATATCTTTAAAATAAATATGTATAATTTATGGATAGGGCAACACGGCCCCATAAACTGGCCTGCGAATAGTACGGATCACTCACCTCTAGATTTTTTCTATGGGTTACCTCAAAAATAAGGTATATTATAACATACTAACAACGATTGGCAAATTGGTGGCGAAAATAACGGTCCAAATAAACAATTTGAACGAAAATAATTCAGAATACACATTTGAAGCGGCAAGTACACCTTTATTATATTTACCCTTTAGAGAAAAACAGACGCATTACCATAATACAACACAAAATAGGAATCTCCTAAACAGGACATCTGGTAGCTTTATGAATAATGCAAATTTATTTTATTATAATTTAACATAATCTAGTAAAATTACTAAATATGGCAGCACAATGATATACCATCATGATTAAGTACCGGCAGCAACAATAAGAGATTCCCATGCACATGGCGTAGAAATCATGATATATTTATTATAAAAACTGGTTTTCATATAATAGATTTCTTTCATGCATATTGTGAAATATATTATTACAGATGTTTGTCTAGTGCAGTAGTTTTAGCAGTTACCGCAAAAATGTTTACTTAATTTTATGGCCTTTCTATGTTTATTTAAACTTATTGTAACTCAATTGTATTTAACATAAACCAAGTAGGCCAAAAAGAGCCTGTGACAAATCTACTACGGTTTTTAAATTGATTTTAAATTTTCTTTCTGACTTGCAGGATGACATTTGACATTTGTTTGTTAGATTTGGCTGGCTTTTGTTATAGTTATGCCTAGTTTTACAATTGCGGGTTCAGTTTAGGTTCAGTTGAACTCAACTGGTACATGAGCCTATTAAAAACTAAAATTAAGCGATTTGGCAACGTTGCACTTGCAAATTTAGAACATGACATTTCATAATCAAGTTTTGCTTACTGTTGTTGCAGTTAATATTCCATTTTTTAAAGAATTTTTATGAATTATGGGAAAAATGTAAAACAAAATAAGAAAATAGTTAGTCTACAACTAGTGTTAAGCGTTTAAGTGGTTGCTATAATGGATTTCGTTAAAAATTCAGCAATAATGCAAAACGTGCGAAGTCAGTTTTGGTTTATCCACACTTCAAGTCTAAATAACAAAGAACTTACGCATTATGGCTTTATACAGGGTGTTATGGAAATCCTTTAATATATTGAAATGGGTGACTCCTGGGACAGTGTAGAGACACACTGAGTACTTTTTTTGTTTAATTCAAACTTTTTTACAATTTGTAAAAATACCTTCTTTTCACCTATCTGCTAGGTCCCTGGTTTCGTAAACACTATAAACACCGTCCCCGTTCGTTAGTAACAGACAGTAGACGACTTTGTTTGCAATGTTGCCCAACGTCCTATTTTATACCCAATAAACGATATAAATACATAATAGAATAAAAAGGAAAAATGTTATTATATTCTATTTTTTTATAAATTTACTTTAAAAAATTATTAAAAGCCCTATATCAAAATAGATTGTAAAATATTTAAATAAAGGTCGATTTACCTTCAATACGTCAAAACGCCCTCCGTTTGATTCCAAACGTGCATTTATTTTCCGCTGCATACTGTTTCTCACACGCGCAAAAATGTTTTCATTGTTTCTTATTTGCTGATTAAACACACCTTCGCGAGTAAAACCGGCCTCATCGGTAAACAACACATTGCGAATCCAGTTTGATTCATTAGCAGTTTTTTGCAAAAACCACCGACAGTAATTTCTACGCAAGGCGTAGTCTTCTGGTTTTAACGCCATAACACAAAACCATGTCAGTCAACTCGATTGAATTTCGTTGCATTTTACGTAAATTAAAACAAGATGCAAAACTTAATAAACGCACAATTTGGTAAATTCTTCGCAATATTATTTAAAACGCAAACCAGGGCAAGCGAATTTCGTCTTTCTGTAACCTTGCATAAGGAAGCCTTCTTATTGGTCAGTTAAATCATGCAACAACAACGCGAATTTGCGATGTTCAGCTGTACAATTGTACTACATCTAGTACATTTAGTATATTTAGTTTTTTTTATGTTTATGGCAGTCCATGTTAGTAGCACAAAAGCTAAGTACTAAGTACCGTGGGTGCCAGGTTTTTAGATGTTAAACCCATTTAACGACTGAATAATGTTATCCAGAGGGCACCACCATTCTATCGTAGATTTCAAAGCACAAAATAGAGGACAATAATATACCGGCATAAAAAAAGTTAACCAATTTTTATTATCTACTTATGAGCGGCGTAGGCGTTACATTAAATAATAACCTTAAATAACATTTAGAGCTACAACAGCTTTTAGAAGGCTAGGATTTTTTTCTTGGCTGGAAAGTACTTTTATTTTCACGAGTACACTCTTTACACTTTCACCATAAACTTCCCTTCTCTTCCATACCAATGAGATGTACAGTAATATAGCAACACAAAGTAGTTGTTTCATGCATTTTGTAACCGTACATCTGAAGAAGCCCCAAAATGTCCACTTCGGCTCCTTTATCCCTAAGGTATGTTAAATATGCCGTCTACTTTTTATACCCACGGTAATAAGTTCCTAGACATGAAGCTTTTATGAATTATCACAAGAAAAACAAACCCTGCATTATGTAGTAAAAAATTTTGATTAAAAACCTAATTAAATTGAAAGCACCTAGTTTAACCAAAAGAATTCGCTGTAAGTATCATTTTATCGTCCATAACCAGAACACCATGAGACAAAGAAAAAGGTTTAAAAAGAATTGAACTTACAAGTTTCAGTAAATTGATAAACCCAGTTACGTGCAAACTGCAAAAATGTTAGAATAAATTGCAATCAATTTCTTGCAAAAACATCTAAACTGTAAAAACACCTGTGTTTGTGGCGCTGATCACGGATCTGAAAAATTTTTAGTCGGAAACATTTGTTTCCGAGATATCCATCATTAAAGTTGGCATTTGAACTAACCTCATTTTCACTTTATTCCCTTTCTTTTGGCATACAATTCTTGATTTTAAGTTAAAGTGGTACACAATATTTGATTTTCATCTTTTAAAACCTCATTCTTCTACGTATTTTACACTTTTTTGAATTAAATTGCATAGCTTCGCTTTCAATCGTTTTTAATCGTAGCAGAATATGGTGGAGGCGATGGAGCAGTGAATGAACGGTTGCAACGTTTTTAAAGGGACCCTTCCCAATTTATTTGATAAAAGGTGTAAAAAACATAGAAAAACGGGGTTTTAAAAAGGTGAAAATCAAATATTGTGGGCCACTTTAGCTTTAAATCAAGAATTGTGTGCAAAAAGAAGGGGGAATAATGGTGAAAATAAGGTTAGTTTAAATGCCAACTTTGATGATGATTATCTCGAAACCAAACATTTTCGACTAAAATTTCTTTCAGATTCGTGATCAGCGCCCCAAAAACCCAACATACCAAATTTGGTTAAAATCGGATTTGCGGACACTTTCTGTACAATTCCGTAGTTTTTTTGTACATTTGTCTCATAGGGAATAATCTTTTGTACTCTTTTCTCGTGTAAACCAGCTGTCGTCTGTCGGCTATTAACTTTGATGAAAGAAAAGCGAAAAGTAACAAAAACTTTATTTAAAAACGCAGTAAAATTTGTTTTAATAGTGTTTTGCAATAAAAATACCGTTTTGTGTATTTTAATTCAATTCTTTGTGCGCATACGTGTCGCGTCGCAGTGTTTAAAAAGTTTGTATAGTAATTAACCACCTAAAAAGTGTACTTGATTTGTGGAAAAAGTAATCTTTATATTCATTATACGCTGGAACAACCTAGTAGCGTAATAAAGGATAATTTGTGTAATCATGTAAGTTTTTCGTTTGATCGAATTGAAACAGCAAAACCCATAGATAAACTGGTAAAGAACAAAATAAATTTGGCAACTTTTCTCAAGCTCGTTGACGTAACCACGTATTATAACTGCTTTCAGCTGTTTTTGACAGCGACAGAAGGTAAACATATGTATTTAAAGGGATTTAAAGAGCTGGTCAGTAGCGGGTTTGCTTTTTAATCGTAAAATTTTGGGGTTCATTATCACTGTTATTTATGGTGGTCCGCCATTTTTAATAATTTTTATTCAATTTATTTTTACACAAGGATTTTGGGGTTTAAATATATTAAAGTATTTCCATAACACCCTGTATAAAGTTTCTCGAAACACTGACTATTATCCTGCTTTGTGTTAATTAGGTTGTCAGACAATGATGCCTAATATTTTTCGTTAAATTTAATAACTAATCTGGTAATTTATGTAAATATTCTTGACCAAATTGAATTTAGATACCCATTTTTATTAGCTGTTTGACCAAATTGCAACACTGTGCTCTGCTAATTTGAATTTTCAATCGATTTAAAATATATTGCTGTCAGTTTTGGCATTACCTTGACAGAAAAATATTTTAAATAGACAGGTTCATGTACTAGTTAAGTTCAACTGAACCTTAACTAAACTCGCAATTGTAAAACTGGGCATTAGTAATCGCATTTTTGAATATTTTTTATATATTGCTAAATTAATGCAATAAAAATTAAAAGATTTGTCACTCTACAACTGGTGTTGTAATGTTAAGATATTATTAAGTGTTTTAGTCGTTGTCATCGCAAATTTCATTAAATATTCTGCAATAAAGCAAAACGTGCAAACTAGATACTGCTTGTCTACAGTTCAAGTTTTAATAACCAATAACTTAAGGCTACGACTACGCTACCAAGCGTTAAGAGGCATTTGAGAGCGTTATAACGTTAAAAAGGGTATGCTAACATAAAGATTAGAGGCAGCAGATCTCTATGTTAGCATAGTGCTCTCATACTCTTCACTTGACGTTGGTCGCGTCTTATCGTTTTTACTACTTTACCTACAACAGGGTCAAATATATACCCGAAAATAAAAATACAACTAAACAACACTAACAAAAACAAAATCACGGTGCCGAAAAACGAAAAAAACCAAACAACTGTTAGTCAGGATAGCTATGGAAAACATAATCTCCTCTTTCGTTGATTTTTATAAAACACCTCGAGTGTTAGCCTTTCTTTGTCATATTTACGTTGTTAGACAATGATGTAGTGCGTTGTTTTTAGAATTGCCGTATCTTAATAAAGCACTTGATTACGCCCTAAAAATCTTTTTTTACGTCTCTTGTCCTAGACTTTGTGTTTGGTTTTTAATTTCTTTCTTATCGAGGTATATTTGCTACTGTGAGTAAATATTTTTTAAACTCAACTATTTTTTTCTTTTTTGTAAAATTTGGTCGTAGATAGCACATTTAACTATTAGTAGGAAAGCCCAAGATGCTAAATTTGCAGTTACTCGAGCGTTGTAGAGAACTATTGGGTTGCAAAGCTGGGATGATAAGAAGAAAAAAATTATTAATGTATCCTTTTTCATCGGGGCGTTAAGCGGCAATAGACTTTTAAGTATGTCAAAAAATGTGGCATGTGTTCAACTCGTATTTAATTATATATTTTTCGTTATTCTTGAATTTATTTCTTTAAAACAAAATAAAAATAACCACGCTCGAGCATGTCAAAATTACGTTTTTTTACAACTTTGTAGCCCTCGGCTTTCTTTACGTCACTCTCAAAATGTCAGATTAATGAAATATTCACTCTTTAGCATGTAATTAATTTACCCTGTCTTAATCTGACGAGCACGACAATTTCTGATGGATATATTTTTGTTTTTTTCGATCGCCCCTGTATACGGGGCTCATATTTGGTGGAGGGATTTAATCGGGTATAAGGTATCCTCTGGTATATTCTTCTGACACGCGATGGTAACTTCAGAAATCCCCTCTTGGGCTCCCCCTACCATGACTTTGTTTTTTCGTTTGATTTTAGACTATAAAATCTATCTATGCAAGCAGTAGGATTTACTATCTAGGTATTCTAAGAATGAAATATGGGATTAAATATATAAAGAAAAGAGATAAAGACAGTTTTGATCATTTGTGTTGCTTTATTTGGAGCAGCTTGAAATTATATATTCTACTATGAGAATAAAATATGATATGTGTAAAAGGTATTTATTTATATATTAAAAAATTATAGAAGTGGGATAAGGAGAAGCATAAAGAGTAGACACCTTGTGCCTTATGGTGTATAGTTTTAAAAACAAATTTAGGCAAGGTAAGAAGACGCAATTACAATAAGCATATTGATATATATTAAATTAAAACTAGACAAAGAAAGAATTAACATGAAAAAATAATTAATCCATTAATTACCCACTGTATTAATTTGTATACAACATGCACAATACAATGATACACTGAATCGTGTTATTTATAAAGTACTTCCTGTCCCTCTATAAATTTAATTCGATCTCCGAAAGCGTTTTTGTTCTTTTTACCGGACCACAGCCACTCGGAAACTGATTTGATAGATTTACGATCGAGTCTATAATGTCGGAATTGAGGTGAACCCGACTGTAGTTCACGGGTTTAAAACATATTTTTTCTTTCTTTGTTTGATGTTGAATTTGATTATATTGTAAAAAGAAAATATTTGTTGTTAGACAATGGTAATTGTGTCATATTGTATCTATTAGCTAGTTTTAAAAGTATATCGGCCGATAATACAATATCACTGATCTCGATGGATTGGCAATATTATAACTTGCGCGAAACAAAAGTTACATTTCATGGGCGAAAAAACCGGTTTGTACGCAAGCCAGTTGAGGGTAAACGCACCCGGCACCAAACAAACTATCCGCATTAAAGGAAAGAATTTGTGGACGGCGTTCTGGTTTTCTGTTCGAAGTACGGTAGCTAATGAGCGTTACGGTCAGACCGCGGACGAAGGGTACGGGGTGCCGGTCTTTGTATTTTGCACGGCTTCTAAGTGCGCATGTTCGTCCACCCACTGCGCAAGGTCGTAAATATCCGAAAAATGCGTCTTGCCACTGCGGATCTAAATGTAGGTTATCTGTGTACAAAATCAAAACAAGCACTATTAGCGACCTAATCCAAAATGTTTATATGTCGGCATTTGCTTTAGACTGTCTCCTTTTTACACACTGTCTATGAACGACATCATTTAGCTGATTCTGTATATACGAGATGCTATTTTCCTCAAGAGGGACAATTTAATAACTAATAGTAAATTATGTAACATGTAGAAAAAGCGATATACTTATCTCCGAACGATGCCGATGGTGGCTAACGTCTCGTTCAGCAACCACCAAGGGTACGAAAATATATCGCTTTTCCTACCGGAATAAGCTAAATATCTGTACATATCTTTCTTTTGGTACAAAAATACCCTCCTAAAAATCCCCTATGAAATCTTGCAAGGAAACCGAAATATGACAGGTTAAATGTCAAAAAAAAGTTTTTGTGAATATCTTGTTTCTTTTACTCATAATTGCATTTATATTTATTATAAAAGTTGTAATACACAAAATTCTTTCCAAATTTGGTTCTAAGCATTTTTGTCAGACCAACGGATTCGATAATAGAGGGCGCAGAGTGTAAAGCACTTTACTGTATGTAGATACCTTCGCACGCAATCAACCGTAATTTTTAGCCTAATATGTCATCTTTTTACTTAAGTATTTCTAAATATCACGACTGATTGCATGCTAAGATATGTACATACACTAAAGTGCTTTACACTCTGCGCCCTCTATTATCGGATCCGTTGGTATGACAAAAAAATGCTTAAAATTAAATTTGTAAAGAATTTTGTGTTCTACAACTTTTATAATAAATCTAAATGCAACTAAAAGTAAAGGAAACGAAATACTTGCAAAAACGGATTTTTTTGACATTTGACCGGTCATATTTCGAGTTGCTTGCACGATATCATAGGGTATTTTTAGAAGAATATTTTTTGTACCAAAATAACAGTATGTACAGATATTCAGCTTATTCTGTGGGATTCCGAGGTGAAAGTCTATGTAAATTGGGCTATGAAGCAACTATACTGGTTAATTTCTCGGAGCAGAAGCCGTTAAAGTATCTATACAAGAGCGATAGATCCTCTACACCCTACAGCTCGACGATAGGCAAGAGAATATTAACGTTGAGGATAATTAAGAACTTAAGATCAATAATAACATTTTACCTAGTAGTTTATTTGTTTGTCTTTTATTGACAGTCCTGGAACTTTATTGGTAAACCTCGTACATAATACATGTTACGAAAAATCAGTTACTAAATTAAATTATTTATATTTGGTATTTACAAAAACAAGTTATTTTCATATAGGTTGTGGCAATCCATTTATTGAATTATAAAATAATGGTTATTTAAAAAAAAGATTAACGTAGTTTTTTAATTAATTTTCGCAATTAAACTAGTTTAATGTACTTCTCGTAAATTTACATATTTGTTATAGAAAAATCGTGCCAGTAACAACAAAAAATGGTCAGCGCATGAAAAACCGACATTATGATATTTTATTATTATTTTGAATTTAATAGCACTGCAAAAATTAATTTTCGACCAACGTTACTTAGTAAAACACTGTAATCATGAAGTTGGTTTTAATAGCTTTGGTTGTGGTGTTATTCCACTTCTCTATACAGGTATGATCATTTTTTTTCTTTTTATAGTAATAATAATAAGATACTTTGAAAACTTTGTGTAAATATTCAGTTTACATCTACAAATGTGACCAAAAAAAGTAAGACAATTTTTTATATGAACATATTTATGTGTGTCCTAAAAGTCGTACTTTAGAATTGCAAGGTTATAAAATTTATTTTTTTAAAATTACCTTTTGTACCAATCCAGAAATTTTGGGGACGTCTCCTGTATGTGTTAAATAATCTTTTTTGACGTACAATAAATAATACATTTTTATTAGTATCGTTTGTAAGGAATTTACTACAAATATTTAAAAAAACTGTACAACACTGCATTTTTCTAAAAATTTATATTTTTTGGAAATTTCTGATGAGTTTAAAAAAAATTGATCTAATGACTTTTCATTTGATGTATGGTTTTTGCGTAAATATACCATTTCTCGGCCTGATCTTTTTATATTGCTTATATCTAATTCTACAGTAAATAAAATTACCTTTTTTTATGTATTCCTTATAGCAAAATGAATTTACTACGAGTAAAATTTGTCAATACATCAATGTTTTAACTTTTAAATTATATAATGATTGGTAAAGCAAACTTAGTACTCTTAACATGACTACGATTAATAATATACGAAATAGTGTAAAATTAGATTAAAATTTAACCATGCCAAGAAATGGTTCGTATTTTTTACGCAAAAACCATACATCAAATAAAAAAAAAATATATTAAATTTGTTCCAAACCCAGTAGGATTTCCAAAAAATATTTTTATTCTAAAAAATCCAGTGTCATATCATATTTGCGGAAAATCCCTCAGGACGCCACTAATAAAAATATAATATTTTCCTCTACATCAAAAAATTTATGTTATGTTGTATAGGAGACGTATCCTCAAAAATATTAAGATAGGGGAAAAGCTTTAATAAAAAAACAATTATTTTCTTTAAATTGTAACACCCTGTAGTTTCTGTCATTCATTCTTGGTGTTCAAGCAAAATTTCATTCTGCATGTAAAAAGGAAAATTCTCACCAAGTTTGAGCCTTTATTATTACTGTGGTAGACCTTAAGCCAGATGCAAAATTTTGTCGGTATCTACGCCCCTGTACAGAACTCAACAAGTTTGGTGCCTACAGAATTTCCTAGAGCCACCTAATTTCCTAATACTGACTTACTTTTTTTAGCAAAATGAACATTTTAGAAACAGAATATATAATGGAGAAGAAATTTTTATAAGTGAAGCTCCCTATCTAGTTATGATTGATATATTTAAAAACAAAACACAGTATCTTTGCAGTGGCGCTCTGATATCTCACAATTATGTGATAACTGCTGCACATTGTATTACACCGGAGTAAGTAAGTTTTAAAATATGAGAATTTAAATACGGATAAATTAAACAGGTCGGACAATGATTTTATCACGTATTTTTTTTCGCTAAACACTAATCTGAAGTCAAAACTAGGGATTAAACTGCAAAAAAACAAAAAACCTAGTTTTTTTAATAGGAGAGTTATTCAAATTCAAATTCATATATTACGGTTAAAAACAATTTACATTTACCGACGTCACAATTTAAAATAGTATAAAACTACACAATTTTAAAATAGTTAAGGCACAAGTCTAAATTACACATAACTAAATAAAAATTTCAGTACAAATACATTTTTTTCTGAACATTTACATTTAGACTTATCCAACTAAAAGTTATCATTGACAAAAAAAACACAGATTTTGCACAATAAATATAAAGTCACAAAACTGGGAGTACTCTACACATTGTCAGGCTGAGAAGGGTCTCTCATTCCCCAGAAAGAATCTAAATCAAAATTCAGATACTCCTGGACGCTATAAAAAGTACACTCTAGAAGCAAGTTTTTTACAACATTTTGGGCCGAAATAGTTTGCTGAAAATCGTGAGCGTTCTAGTCTATGATAATTTATTCGTATTAAGTTATTTGATCTTGTGAGTTATTGATAAAAAAATGATTTTTATTAAAGAGATGTAAGTTTTTATGGCTATATACTAGACACTCATAGATGTATCTGCATGGCAGTATTATGACCCCTAGCTCTATGTAAGCGCCTCTGGCATCATCCCTATAGCCGACACCAGCAATCACCCTTATAGCTCTTCTTTGAAGCTTAAATATTCGTGCAGCCTGGGTTGAGTGAATTCAAGCCAAAATGGCATAGCAGGCCACCGATTGAAAAACCCCATGAAATGCCTGAAGAAGACTGGTTCCTGGCAGTATGACCCTAAGGTTCTTAAGCAGGTATATGCTTTTTGAAAGGCGTTCGGCCATATGCTCAACATGTTTGTCGAATTTAAGGTGTGGGTCAAGATATACTCCCAGGAACCTGACCTCCTCGGTACCCCCATTCTCAATTTCTCTCAGACCGAAAGCCATTCTTTCTATTTTTGTTTCATTAAGTGCAAGTCTATTAGCTTTAAACCAATTTTTTAATTCACTCTTCTCTTATGTAACACCTTGTTTTAAAGGTCCTTTGATTCTCTCCTCAACGCCACTTTGGTCTTGGAAATCAGCAAAGCCGTTCCAGACTTAGAGCCATTTAAAATTTGGCTTAAATACTGTGCAAACAGTGAGGTTTTAATAAAATTAGCGTTTAAGTCTGAAACGGCTGGACCGACTTTCAAAACAAAGTGTTATAAGAAGTTTAATTGTGGTTGTCAAAACGCCCGTGTAAAAAGGAGTAAAATTTTGGCATTGTTGGAAACGGAACTACAAGCTGGCGACAGAAGACCACACACCAACCACTTTTTGTGGCCCATATCAACTTTAAAAAGTCGCCTATGGAATCACGGCCTTAGTATCGGCTATACCACGCTTGATAACACTGTGCCGTAATGAAAAAAAAATAAAACTATTAATGAAAACGCTTAGCTAAATTTTTAAGCAAGCACCTGAGATTGGTACTGGTACAATTTCCATGATATTTTTTTTTATTTAATGATTCGCCAGTTACTGGAAACTCCTTAATAGTATTTTTTATTTTTGCCTTTTTTTTCAATAAAATACTTTTTTCCACGACAGTTAAAAAATGCTGTTTTTTTAATCGTTAACATGAAGTTAAAGTACTCATTCTAGTACACTACTTAAAGTGTTCAAAAAGTAACTTTTTTACACTTTGAATTAGTGTTTTGTTTCAATCCCCACTACAATAAACCTTAATATCAATTTATGCAATGTGACAGTAAACGCGACATTCACTGAACCAAAGGGTCAAGTTACCTTTAAGTCATTATTTCTTTTAGTTCATGTGTCACTAGTTTTAAAATTTGATACTTTGTAAATGAATTTCATAAAAATTATTAAAAATTAATAGTAATAATGAATTTTGATGACAAAGAAATTGAAAAGAAATTTATACTGTTTTAGTATTATTTCTACAAAAAGTAAGTACATACAATTTTCTAAAATTAAATGAGAAATGCATAGCTATGAAGAGGATAATTGTCTCTTAAAAAATAAGGAGAATTTTGTTGCAATATAATGGCTTGTGCTGCAAAAATTAAAATTAATAAGTTTAAATAAATAAACCATGTTTAAAATGGTATTTTGTGAATTTCTCCTTTTTGGTAGACATCCATGATAATGGTTAAATGATGTATGTATTATAAATAAATATAAGTAAATATAAATAATGATTGCAATGATGTAACTAAACTGATTTATTTTTGTATTAAACTATACATTACGATGGGTACATTTTGTTCCCCGAATTTTGCGGCTCTTCTCCTGGTATTCTTAAAATATATAAAAAATCTATTTTCGATCGTGATTGCTGCGATATTAATCTTAATTACCATCCATTTGATCCGCTAATATTTAATGTTAAAAATCTGATCTTCTTTCCATTTTTTATCTTTCATTCTGTTCCCGACATTCGTAATTATGAATGTAGTTCACTGAAATAGTCTCTCCCCTAGTCAGTTATATTTTCTGAATAAAGAGGTAAAGTTTGTAACTTTGTCTGTTTGTAGGGGGTAGTTATCGCAAATAATAAACCGATCATAAAAATTCTTTTACAATCAGAAAGTAACACTATTTAGTAGTGTTATAGGCTATATGTTATTATGATTAAACAAAAAGTTCAGATATTAACATCCAACGAAGTGTAGGTCGACTTATTTTTAATATTTAATTTTATCCACATATTCACTTTCATTGGTGGTAGGTATACAGTGTGGGCCCAATTAAACTTGAATACTTTTCACACAAATAAATTTTTATTTGTTGCGCCCATCTTTTTCATTTTTGAGGTGCTAATGGGTAGGTATGTTTTCTCTAGATTTGCCAATTTTGGTCAATAGATTTAAACAGGACTGGACTTATGGGACTTTTTTCAAAATTATGCATTAAACTATGTTGCAAAAAAAAATAGTTTTATCTACAATTAGGCTAATACGTTTATTTTTAATTATTTACTGTTAAGTTTGGTCAGCATCCAACTCAGTAACCAGGGTAACCTTACATTTTTTATTTTTAAAGGACACTAAAAACAGTTTTTAAAATTGAGAGAAATGCATGAAAAATGCTTACAATAATGTAAGCAATGTATGTATGCAAGCTCATCAAAAATAATTATAATTCCTAAATCCTTAAATTGTTGAGAGATTTGCGTTAACTGAATTATTTTTAATAGTTTGTCTACAAGAAAAACGTATTAGCGCAATTGTAGCTAAATCAGATTTCTTTTGCAACGAGGTTAAATGCAGTATTTTGGAAAAAGTCCTGTAAGTCCAGTCCTGTCTAAATCTATTTGACCAAAATTGGCAAACCTAAAAATACATATTTACCTATTAGCCCTTCAAAAATAAAAAGATCGGTGCAACAGATTAAAAGTTATTATTAATTAAAAAGTGTGCAAGTTTAATTTGGCTCACCCTGTCTAGATCACAGTCATACTTAATTTTATTTACTAACATTAAATACTTTTTAGGATATTATCTATTTTCTCATAAAAATCCTCTTTCTGGAATTCTTTACCCTGGGTCCTTATTCTTGAAACTGGGGAACAGCGTTCTCATGAGAAAAGTGGGTGGAGTTCTCTCTCGAAAAGCTTATATAGGTATTCTTGAACGCAAACGACTGCTCCCATCACGCGACTGTAAGGAAACAGCTCGGGAAGAGAACGATCATTTTGGCGAAGTGATCGAGTCCGTTCTGTTATGCTCGAGAATTAGGACGCTGGCGCTTAATTTTTAACAATCTTTAAGGAAAGTACACATTTTTAGTTTAATAAACTTATATTTAATATATCTAAAATGTTTGGTTAGTTTTTTTATTATTTTCTTGTTTTAAAAGGAGGTCTGCATTATTCTTTTTATATAGACATTTTTATTGGTTTAGGCTGCTTGTGACTGGTTCTTTAAAAGTTGCTACAACTGCGGTTTACACACTGATCTTAATGGATTGCCAATGTTATTACCAGGGTCCCAATTCTCGAGTATAAGAGAATGAACTCGCTCACATCGCCAAAAAGATCTTTTACTTCCCGGGCTGTATTCCTTACAGTCGCGTGAAAGTTTGTGAGGTAAAAAGTGTAACGACAGACTGACGCTCGTTTCTCGTTTTAAAATATTGTAGAGTCAATAGATACATACAAATATAAAATATGTCTGTATAAAATTAGTGACCTGTATTTAAAAATGAAAATATTCTCGAAAAACCATAATGGACCATAACGATAGAACTGCAAGCGCCAGTAGCTGTTAGAGCTAAAATAATACTAACTAAACAATAACTTTAAGAGTTTTGATCAGATCGACTTAAAATTTTGAGAATATATTCTTAAGAATTTTTTTGAAGTACAAACCCTAACCTCCCCCTTTAAAAAAAAAACATTAATACAATATATAAACCAAGAAAAGCAAATTTTAATTGAAATGTTTATCTTAGAAGAACAAAAATGCAATTGCAAAAACCCAATTCTAAAAATGTTTGACTTATGTTGTTTTTAAAATTAACAATTTAATTTCAATTTTATTTATGGTTATTTTTTTATATTTTTAGCACAGAGAGTGTTACTGTTCACTTAGGAAAAGATGATCTTCGAAGAATCCAAAAGAATGAATTAAGTCTAACATGTTCAAATTGTTATAAATCATTTAATAGCGATGGAAAGTACGCAAAAAGAGACCAGGAAGGGCGGTTCTATATTAATGATATAGGCTTGATAAACTTACCACAATATGTACGATTTATTAAAGACCAAATTAGTCCAGTTCTATTACCAAGTTACAAAGATCTTTATGTAGATTTGGTAGGACAAGAGGCAACCGTCGCAGCATGGGGAAAAATACGAGTCGAAAATCCATTTAACGGAACTGTTTCAGAAGGATACCCAGATCACCCCATGGCAACAAAGACCCCAATTCTCGATCAAGATACATGTATACTTATTTTTTCTGGCGTACACGAACCATTCGATCCTGATAACCAATTTTGCACTTCACATTTAAACACAGGTACATGTCATGGCGATAGTGGAGGTCCCTTGGTAGTTAATGAAAAGTTATTTGGAATTGTCAGTGGTGGGACCTTAAGAAATGCAACAACCGGGGATAAAACATTGGGCTGTTCTCCAAATTATGGAGATTCATTTACCAGAGTTTCTAAATTCTTAAAGTGGATTTCCGACAACAGCGATGTTACGATTGGTTGGAGTTCAAATAAATTTAATCTAACCGAGAATATTGTGCTTATTTAAATGTTTTCACTCGACTGTTAACTAAATAATGCTTCAGGTGTTTTTGAATCATCTAGCTTGTAGCTATGGTATAAAACTTTTTGTCTTAATTTTGGCTATTATTAAAATTGCTTAAAACGGTAGCTTTAATTGTTTTATTTTATATTATTTATTTAATACTTTTTTCTTTTAAACCAAAACAGTGTAATAAAATACTATTTTTTTGGGGGCCAACTTTTTGCTTTGACAAAAATAAGTAATAACCAACAAAACAGGGGTATAGACGATTCTGCAAAACTGTCAAAATTATACAAAAAGTTAATGCTAGCACGTAAGTATGATTTTGTGTATTACAAAATACACTGAATTATTTTGCAAATGTGACAGTTTCGCATAGGGATGCAACATCGAAGCCAAATATCAATGTTGAGCATCGATTGCACCGATACATCGAACAAGTAACATCGATGTTTCTTAAACATCGATGATCGATGGTCCAATATTAGAAATTAGTAAAAATTAATTTTAAAACATGAACTTGATTTATTTAAAACATGTAATACTTTTAAACAAGAATAAAATTTTAAAACTACAGCTTTTAAACTACCTAAATATTTTCTTGTTTACCCTACACGGCTAATCTGATTCTCACCAAGGTTAGTTTATATTTATAAGGTTGCGACATATCCTCAACTTTTAGGCGGTTCGAGGTCGGGGACGCAAGGAATGGCACTCCACGGAGAAAATTTGGCGAGACTGGGTAAAATTAAAGCTGATGATCAATCCAGTGGCGTCTACAATTTGCGCATTTTAATTTGCATTGTTTTGGAAGTGATACTTGTTGAGAGATGTAATTCTAAATGTTTTTAATTTAAAGTAAAAGAATTTACAACTTAATAATAATTAAAAACTGTTGTGTAAACGGTTGTTCTACTAATACAATAAACTGTATATCTCCGGCACTGAACAACATGGCCAAAAAATGGGAGATGTGACGTCATAACACGTCAAAGTAATATGGCCGAATGTCGCGACCCTATACCGACTTTGATTCTCACTACAAAGATCAAATTACATTATTCATTTTCGCAGTTAGGGGATTTTATGTATTAGCCAGTGGCGCAACTAGCATGTAATTTTTGGGGAGGGCTTAAACCCCAATATATTTATTTGCTGTAAAACACTTACATATTTTAAATCCTCACTATTTTTTTCGAGAAACGGGCTAACACCCCTTCTAGTTGCGCCCCTGGTATTAGCTTTGGTGGTAGTGGGAATACATGAATCGGTAAAAAGTACATGCCCACACCCAATTTTAAAGAATAATTATAGTGAGAGAAATAGAGAAATGTTGATTAGGTCATTTAAATTATGCCTTGTTAATTGTTTGCAAAAAGCCGATATAAGAAGAAAACATCGATGTTTTCGATACCCGACCATCAATGGCAAAACATCGACTATCGAACAACCTAACATCAATGTTTTTATACCATCGGCATCGATGAAGATCGCGCATCCCTAGCTTTCGCATGACCTTCTGTATCCCGGTAAAAACCTTATAACTGTTTTTTCCACGACCCTTAAAAAATGCTGTTTTTTAATCGTTAGGTTAAGTTAAGTACTCCATTCTAGTACACTACATAAAGTGTAAAAAAAGTTTCTAAGTCTTTTTTCACACTTTGAATTAGTGTTTTGTTTCAATGCCTAACAGTAAATGCGACATCAACTGAACCAACCGGTCAATTTACCTTTGATTTCGTAATTATTTCTTTAAGTTCATTTCTCACCAGTTTTAAAATTTGACAGTTTGCAAATTAATTTAATAGAAATTTTTGAAAATTAATAGAAATAATGAATTTGGATGACTAAGAAATTGAAAAGGAATTTATACAGTTTTAGTATTATTTCTACAAAAATTAAGTACATACAATTTTTTAAAATTAAATAATACATGCATAGCTATGAAGAGGATAATTGTCTCTTTAAAAATAAGAAGGCTATGATTTTTTGTTGCAATATAATGGCTGTGCTGCAAAAATTAAAATTAATAAGTTAAGATAAATAAAACATATATAAAATGGTATTTTGAGAAATTTTTATACGGTCGTGGAAAATATATAGTCTGTAAAACATGCACAAAGTGTCGTTTTTTTACTCATGGGATTGCCACACTCGCCTTACAGCTCGTGCTGTTAAACTTCCCATTCGTAAAAAAAAATATCACTTAATGCACTTGTTACATAAATTAATATTTTCTTGTCTTTTGAACTTTAAAAAATAATAAACTTAGACAAAATGTTTTAATCGTTATAAACGACTAATAAACTCATGGTTTAAAACTTTTTTTCATTTCTCTACATAATTTTCGTGTTCGTTCAGTACATTTATTAAATCGGTGCTTAAGAGTCTTTATGTGCTGCTAGCTATTTAAAATTGGTATCCATTTGTGACATCAAACAAGCGATTGCTAAATTTATAATAATCTTCTTTCCAGCATTTTTTTATTCGGAAATAAATGAAAATCTGACAGAGCAAAATCTGGTAAATAAGGTGCATAATATATAACCCGAACCATAACGATTGATTTTTGCCAAGCTACCAAACATACTGGTAAAACATAATCTGGCATTTTTTGTCTACTTAAGAACGTTCCCAAAAAATCACTTTTCTTAGGAATTTTTCAAAACTTCGAATACACATACCTATAAGTTTTAATAGGCCTTGCGGTACCTTATTTCGAGATATAAGCTTTTAAAATTTGCATATTTAACATGTAAGTCCTATCCTGACGAACGTTTTAGGGCACGTTTAATTAAATATTATTTTACCTTTTCTTAGAATTTTTACCAAAACCTAAGATTCAATAATTAAGGATATAACAACACACATATGAGCGGTACTCGTATACGAGATATCTCAAAAAATGTGAATTTTGCTCAAGAGGAAACAACTAATATTTTTACATGCAAATAAAAATTAGGTCAAACAAAATGTTTATTATGTATTTTGGAGCGAATAAAAATAAAATGATGGTAAAATTAGCTACGTTAATTTCGACCGAAGGTGTCCGCTTTGTGCATTTGTTTTCAACGTGGTTTTTTAGCTTTTAGTTTCTTTTTTAAAGAAAATAGTTTTTTAATAGACATAATTAAAAGTATTCATTACCTAATAAGTGTGTGTTGTGTGATTAATTGGTGATGGCTAGTCGAGAAGGCAAGATATTCAAGTGGACTATTAGGAGCTGTAAACATTTTGTTTAAAACTTTATTAAAAGTTTTAAAGTCGTATTAATAAAAATATTATATATATTTAATAGTTTTTTTGACATACCGATAGATGGCGTAATGGTCAATAAACTACTACGTTTCTGCAATATCTTCGCTTTTTATCGTCTAAACCGTACCCATTAGACAAAAATAATTCGAGAGCGGTCTGCGGTAGGTGATCTTACTTAGCTTTGAAAGAAATATCTTCGGCTAGTGTAAAAATCTGCATCTCCAAGTTGTACAGTTTTCCGAGAGATGGTACTTTGCATTGCAAGGAAATTGCATGCAGTAAGGAGTTTTTTCCTATTTTAATTTTCAAATAAAATATCGCATTATTTCAGCTTTTAAAAAAAAGTATATGCGACAATTTTCGTCAATAAGACGTCAGCTTGCTGCTTGGGAGTATATGCATTTGCCATTTATTAATGATGGATGCCATCATCTTAAACGCATTTTTTTGCCAATAACATATTAATGACGGATGCCATCACTTTATCTGCAACACGTGGCCTAATAACGGCCAATTGCCCACTTTCGTGTCTTTTTGACACCTTTTTGCCAATGCCTTGCCATTAAAGAGTGTTGGCAATGCCAGTAAATTAAATGTACAACGCCGGCAAAAAATGTTTTATGGGTATGTCCTAAACGTCCTAGTGCTAAAACTACAAGGTGTAAAATTTTTCAAAAAAATTGTATATTTTATAATAACTTTTATACCAATTTAGATATATTTAAAAAAAAATTGAGCGATGCCTCATATGCATTAGAAGACATTTTTGGGCATACAAAAAAAATCATCGATGTCGTCCATGAGAGGTTTCAGCTAAATTTTTTTTTTTTTTAATCGTACGCCACTGAATTTTTCTGAAATAACAATAAATTTTAAAATTCCCATTAGGTTTGGAACAAATTCGAACTCTTGACCTTTTTTTTATTGGATGCACGGTTTTCGCGTAAATAAATAAAAATCATTTCTGGGCACGCTCACTTCATATGGATAATATAAAATTCTTCAGTGAAAAATTACCTTCAATATTTATTCCTCATTTAGATAGGGATTTGACCATGCCGATAAATGGTTTTTAGTTATTTATGCAAAAACCGTGCATCAAATGAAAAAAAGTCAAGAGATCGAATTTGTGTTAAACTAAGTGGGCATTCTAAAAAATATTTTTATTTTAGAAAAATGCATTGACATACCATTTTTTTCTTAAAAAATATTTAATCCCTAATGAACGACACTCGTAAAAATGTTTTTTCTTGTGTTCCCAAAAATATCTTTTGGTGCATAAAAGACGTTACCCAATTTGTTTAAAAACATATAAATTAGTTTAAAAGTTATTATAAAAAAACATTTTTTTTTTTAAATTTAACACCCTGTAGTTCAAAAACTAAGACGTTTAGAACATATTTCATATGAAGTTTTTTTTATATTTTTTATTGTAGAATTAGCCCTTAAAGATTGTCGGATAAGTTGTGAAACACCCTGTATATTACGCAGCAAGGAAACAAAATAGTGTATTCAAATCAGAAGAAATTTATATGAAGAAAAATAATATAATAATAGTTATTTATGTAACAAGTGCATAAAGTGATACTTTTTTACGAATGGGAAGTTTGACAGCACGAGCCGTTGGGCGAATGCGGCAATTTTAGGACAGAGACAACAATTTTAGGAGTAAAAAAGACACTTTATGCATGTGTTACATACTATATTTTTTCCACGACCGTATAAAAATTTCTCAAAATATCATTTTAAACATGTTTTATTTATCTTAACTTATTAATTTTAATTTTTGCAGCACAGCCATTATATTGCAACAAAAAATCATAGCCTCCTTATTTTTTAAGAATCAGTAATCCTCTTTATAGCTATGCATTTATTATTTAATTTTAGAAAATTGTATGTACTTACGTTTTGTAGAAATAATACTAAAACCGTATAAATTTTTTAGTCATCCAAAATTATTATTACTATTAATTTTCAATAATTTCTATTAAATTTATTCGTAAACTGTCAAATTTGAAAACTAGTGACACATGAACCAAAAGAAATAATGACGAAATCAAAGATGACTTGACCGTTTGGTACAGCTAATGTGGCGTTTACTGTTATATTGCATAAATTGATATTTAAGTATATTGTAGTAGGCATGGAAACAAAACACTAATTCAAAGTGTGAAAAAGCTTGGAAGTGGTAAAAACGTTACTTTTTTAACACTTTATGTAGTGTACTAGAATGGAGTACTACGATTAAAAAAAACAGCATTTTTTAACAGTCGTGGAAAAAAATAATTTACGGTCTCTCGCCTTTCATTGCCATGAGTCCAAGAACAAAGGCGTTTTACATAAATTTAGGTATTTGTTATTAACATATTTAGATAAATTAAAATAAGACTGGTTAAACAACAATAATTAAAACTTTATACAATATACTGCAATATACCGTGTTGACAAAAATATTGCCTATAGGTCTGAAAATGCTTTGTTTCTTAGATACAACAAAAAATAGTCGGTTTTTTAATATTATTTTTAATATTCCTTATCCGTTTTAATGACAATTTGGCTGTGATATTTGTTGTAAGAGATGGTTACATTTGCGCTTTATTTTACGTGCGATTACTTTTTCTGGCGACTGTGCAAAAATCGGCATTGGGTGTGCAAAATTGTGCAAAAATCATTCTTCCTAAATTAACAAAAAAAAAAAAAAAAAAAAAAAGAAAAAAATGTTAAAAAGTAAGTGGGTGGGCTGATATATTTTTTTTACGGGCAAATATTTTTTTGAAAACAGTGCAAAAGGCGGCATTAAGTGTGCAAAATTGAGCAAAAATCATACTTTTTAAATCCGCATAAAAAGTTGAGTGGGAGAGGCTGATACCGTTTTTGGTAAGTGCGATAACTCTTTTCTGTTAACTGTGCAAAAATCGGCATTAGGTGTGCAAAACTGTAAAAAAATCGTACTTTCTAAATCCACAAAGAAAAAAATGTAAAAATATAGGTTGAGACAAATGTTTGTAAGTGCGATAACTCTTTTCTGGTAGAAAGAACCAAAACAAAAATAAGTGTGCAAAATTGTGCAAAAATCGTACTTTTAAAACCTACCAAAAAAGTTTAAAAAAGTTGAGTGGGGGGAGCTAGCGTTAAGTTGCTTTCTCCCCACCTAAAAATGCGTTAAGGGGGGTAAGGTATTTAATTTTAACTCACGTTTTCAAAGTCGGTGCCCCTGATAACTCCAAAACTACTGCACCGATCCTTTTGAAATTTTAAACACTATTTCTGTACATCATTTACGAGGTAACGCTGTCGAGTTTTTTTAAGCGCATTGGTTTAAGGGGGGTAAGGTATTCAATTCACAACTCACGTTTTCAAAGTCGGTGCCCCTGATAACTCCAAAACTACTGCACCGATCCTTTTGAAATTTTAAACACTATTTCTGTAAATCATTTACGAGGTAACGCTGTCGAGTTTATTTTTTTCATAATTTTGATTTTGCAATAACAAATTAGCCGATTTTTTCCCACAAAATTGTGTTTTTTACTTCAAAGTGTTCGAAAAAATGAAAAAATTTGGAAACAAAAAAACTCGACAGCGTTACCTGGGGAAAACTATTATCTAACGAATGAACTTTGATTTTTTGATTTCGGATGATCCAGCACCAAGTTATGAGGGGCACCGCAATTCAACTTTTTTCGAGACACGTCCGAACAATTGCTGCCATTGCCGTATTTTTTAATATTTTTTGTAAAATTTGATGAAACATTCTTCGAATGTCATACTTTAATGTACCATTGGTTAAGTAAATAAATTTTAACTGTGTCGTCAGAAAAAAATCACGAAAACATGGCTTTTTTGTACGATTTGACCTTAGCCCCCTCTTAATAACTTTTCGCAGGTTGTGTGCAAAAATTGTAATTGCCTGTGCAAAAATGTGCAAAATGTGTACAAAAACATGACGCTATTTTTTTTAGTTAGTGGGGGGCAACTTAATGGACCTTGTAATTTCGACAGTTTTACTGTTTGAGATGCCATCATGCCTACGCGACCATCAACTTCTTATAATGAATAGGGATGTGAAATTAAAAAAAACATCGATATATCGATATCGATAAGTATCGTTTCGGCTAATATCGATTATTTTTTATATCGAAAAGCAATATATCGATATTTAAGAAAAAAATATTAACAGATTATCTTATATTACATATTTTTTTTATTATTTATTTTCCTAACAGGTAGTGGGTTAATAAATACGACAGAATAGTAAAAATTACTTTAATAATTTAGTTTTTTACTGTACAATATTTTTGACAGTTTTAATAATTTAAGGGAAAAAATCGCTTTTCACCACAAATATCGAAAATATTCGATATCGATATATCGATGAAGATTATCAAAATTTGCTTTTCGATATACTGATATTTAAAAATAATTAATATATTGTTGCCATCCCCACTAATGAATAACTTTATATGAGAGTAAAAATATAAGGCGTTAACAAAATTTTGTTCGACTCGTTAAGAAGTTTGTAGTCTTAACAGCATGCTGCGGTTGGCAATTTCCGGTATCGTGATAAAAATAGCCTGAATAATAAACATCTGCTATAGAAACAGGCGTCCATTTATTTTTATTACATTGTTCAAGATATTTGTAAGCAAAATATTATAAATATTTTATACAAGATGTTTTTATACAGGGTGTTCAGTACCTCTACCGACAAACCCTAAGGGGTGATTCCACAATAAAAATATGAAAAACACTTTCTACAAATATACATTTTGAAAGTCTTTGTTTTTAAACTACGACGTGTTAAAAAAATTAAAATTATGTTTTTTTGCCAATTTGATGTTTTTAAAAAAATGGAGACGTCGTCTCGTATGCATTAACACTTTTTAAAATTCAAGAAAAAATATGCTTGTTAAAAACATGCTCGTAGATAGGTCGCGCCCGTACAGAAAACATTTTTACCACTGTTAATGAGGGTTTAAAGGTAATATTTTTAAGAAACTGTGCCTGGACTCCGTATCTTGCCAAGAAAGAGATTTCTTCTCTATTTTCTATTTCGAACTCCGTAAAGTCTTTAGGCTCGTTCCGCACTTACGAATGATCAACACGAACGCCTGGAAATAGAAAGGCTATTTGGATCTCTCTTGTCATTTATCCTGTTTTATTGTATGGCGTTTTGTATAAAGTGATCTCGCTCTTCTTACCTGCTGGACGTTTGTTTACATTCTTTTATAAGCGGGTGTTTGCGGAAACATTGACGACATTGCAATTTGTGATCGCAATAATAAACACATTTTTATTTAGTGTTTTGTGGAAATAATATATTCGTTTATGTTATGTTGTTATATTGTGTTTTGTTTAAACTTTAACACGAGGTTTAAGCTCACGAATTATTTTTTCATTAAATCCATGCAGTCCAAAACACCGCTTAATGTCAACTTTTGCTAATTCAAAGGGATTAATCATATTATATAATATCCCGCTAACTCTCTCTTTTTACACGCAAATTTTGTCGCTGTCTTTTCTCCTCTATATTTTTTATACATAATAGAAAAAAGCTAGATACATTTTAATCAAGCAAAATATAAACTATTAAAATCCGGAAATTTAAAGGACTTGGACTGATTAATATATGAGTGAATATCCAAATAAGTGAAACATATGAAACATTAGTTAAAAAAATACATATATATTTTAAGAAATAACAAATGCATTTTTCTACTAAGCGCACAAGAACCCAACGTTTTCAGGACCAGTAGTCTATTATTTTTCCATTGCCGAAGATTTACGAACCATTTAGAAAGTAGGACATTTCTTTCCTGCCTACTTTTTGAGAGTGCAGAAGCTACTTTTTAATAAAATCTTGTTTAATTTGAAATACATTTGACCCTTTAACATTTTTTTATTCCATATACGATTTTCACCTAATTTAATGCATTTATTCGCATTTTACAGTAATTAATGTAACGGTTTGGATTTATTTTTTGAACTAAATTAGTTTTTTTAAGGAAAAATTGGGTAATATATTAGTGTCGCAATTTTATTTAATTTAATGAGTGATAAATTAAACTAGTAATGAGCTTTTATTATGTGGTAGACTAAATACTGCAGAATTAGATAGAGATATGACCATACCGAGAAATAGTTTGTATTTATTAACGCAAACACAGAACATTTATTAAAAAAGTTATGACATCAAATTTGTTTAAAAATAAATAAACATCTCAAAATCATTTTTTTTTTTTGAAAATTCAGTGGCAGTGGTGCCTTTTTTTAAATATTCACGCTGAACCCTTTATGGGTGACACTAGTTATAACTTATTTTTGTCTTGTATGTCATAAACTGACTTCTAATAGAAACAAAAAAATTTAAAACTCGACTTTCTTTCATAAATTTTCGTATTTTCAAAAACTAAGACGTTAAGAACATATCTTTATGCAGGGCCGTATTAACTGTTTGAGGGGCCCTAGGCTAAAATTCCCGAAGCGCCTATTTTCCACCAAAAAAGTCCTTTTCTTCGTGAGTTTCAGGCGCCTAACTTTACCACCCGAAATTTAATTTGATGACCAAAAAAAAGGTAATTTCCTCCTTTTCGCGCCTATTTGCCTATTTCATTCCAAAGCACCTTATTCACAGAGAAATTACTCACCAAAATCCCCACTCGATCTATTTTTTTTTAAACTCCCTGTCTGGTTAGCCCTAGGCTGTAGCCTAGTTAGCCTAATGGATAATACGGCCCTAATATCCATATTTCAGTTTGGGTAAGTGCACAGTATTCAAATCTTTTAAAAAATTACCAAATAAAATAATTAAATGTATTAAGCAAATTGTAGTTTTTAACTTTAAATTTATACAGAGATATGGCAAAATTAGTGCGAAAACATTGCGAAATTACCGCTTTAAGGCGAATTTTCTCTCATAACTCGGCTTCATTTTAAATAAAACACCTATAAGATAGCTTAAATTAAAGGAAAAACTACCAGCTTTAAAGCAAGCCTATTCTATATTTAAAACATTAATATTAACAAAGTTACAACAATTTTAATCGGTATTTAAAAAAAAATAAGGCATAAAATAATACGTAGCTAAACATATCAACCTGTATTTATTTGTTATTTTTTTTCCTTTGAAATATTTTAAGTCTTTCTAAAAGGAAGCATTATCTCAATTCTCAATTATTTACGTCCTTCTGTAGGGTAATCAGCACAAACATAACTTCCGCCTCGTATATCAAACTACTTATTTATAGGTACATTTTTAAAGATAAACCCTGCTCTATCTATTAAACATAACTGCCCAAAATCAACCAAAATTAAAGAACTAATTTGCATATCTAAAGCACAATTTATTTCTGCCGCCATAACAAAAATAACATCAAAGCAAGTCTTGATTACATTTATTTTCTAATTTAAACTACAAAAAAATAAAAATACCAACTGTAAAATTTAAAAAATATAAGAAAAAAAAACAAAGTCCTATTTTTAAAATTGATATCTTTTTTATAGTCGAATTAATAAATCTGTAAGGATACGTTTATATTGAAAGCGATTTGCTTAGCGGCTGGAGCTTAGAGACTTGCGCATTAAGGCGCGCCTCAATGTGCAAGTCTCTAACCTCTAGCCGCTAAGCAAATCGCTTTCAATATAAACGTATCCTTACAGCTTTATTAATTCGACTATAAAAAAGATATCAATTTTAAAAATAGGACTTTGTTTTTTTCTAATTTTACAGTTGGTATAGTACCCTAAAACAGGTTTCTTGATTTAACAGGGTTTTTAAGGGCATTAGAACCCTTTTGGTAATTTGAATCATGCAAATCTGTGTTTGGATCCGACTCGTTTGATCGGGCAGTCTGGCTTTCGCGCGCGGTTCGTCCCTCGGACAGGACAACAAAAAAAACATAAATATTTTGTCATATTAAATATAAAAATTAAAGAATAAAAAAATTTTGCACAATTAGGATACATGAATAAATAATTATCCGCCAGTCAAAAAGTGTATCCCCATTTTCCATGAGTTATCTAAGTTAAGTAGTTAGTAAGTTAATTAATTATTACCAACCTTTTGAATTGAATGTTAATTTAATGCCCCATTATTATTAACACTACAACCTTGAGATTTTTCACGTTGTTAAGTTATTCTTAAGAGGTATCGAAATAGATTTTCGTTAAAAAATTTTAAAATGTTAATTTTTTACTTTTTTATTTACAGTCAAAAATGTAAAATATCAAAAATTGCATTAAGGTAATAAATTCTTTTTTAATATTTCAAATATTCTGATTTCTAATGGTTGAAAGCTACATGAAAATATTTTTTAAAGTTATTGTTTAAATAAAAGTTATAAACAAATGCATTGTTTATAAGATAATCAAACATTTTTTTCTTCTTCAATTGTTGATATAAATTATGATTTTTAAAGAAAAACTGGTTTCCTTATATTTATATTTAGTGGTAATAAAGTATTGTTAGTTAATAAACCAATAAATATTTATTTTAAAAAATATTTTTTTCTTTAAAAATCATAATATATATCGACAATTGGAATAGAAAAAAGTTCTGATTGTCTTATAAACAATGGATTTGTTTATAAGCAATTATTTAAAATATAACGCTAAAATTTTTTTTTCATGTAGCTTGCAACCATTAGAATTTAGAATATTTGAGATATTGAAAAAAAAATTATAACCTTTAGGCAATAACTCAACGATGTGAAAAAAATCTCAAGGTTGTAATATAATAATAATCGGTCTTTTTATGTTACTATTCAATTCAAAAAAATTGTTAATTAACTAATAAATAACTAATGAAAAATTGGGATAAAAATTTTTGGCTTGCGGATAATTATTTATTCATGTATCCTTATGGTGATAATTTCTTTTCATTCTTTAATTTTCATATTTTATATGTAATAATTATTTTTGTTGTCCTGTCCCAGGGACGGACCGCGCGCGGAAGTCAAACTGCCCGCTTTTAGCGCTATTTTAGGGGCTCTGTAAAAATTATAAATATTCAAGATACAGTTCCGGGAGGTAGGTCGTTTTTTAAACAAATTTCTCCTTTTTTTAAATCGTTTTTTAAATTTTGAATATATTTAAATATTCAAAAAAAAACAAACCCCTACTTTTTTTCATTTATTGTTTATAAGGTTTGCAATTTTTATCGGTACCTTTCAGGACTTTTCCCTAAACTTTCTATACATTATTCCGAATCGAATGACACCTCGATCGTAATTTTTACGCAAAATGGTACATGTTGACCAGACTACTATGCATTATACGAGTTTTTGTTAGTTTATTGTGAGAATAAATTGTTTTTATAGAAAAAAGTACAAAATATTTTAAGACTTCTCACATGTTCATTGTAACAATGTTTATCTTTACGATTTTTGAGTTGTGACTCTTTTTTAGCGGATGTACGATATGCCTTAAACGTTTTACTTTAGGAACTACAGGGTGTTAAAATTAAAAAAAAACACAATAGTTTTTTTACAATAACTTTTTACTTATACAGATACGTAATTTTTGTGAAATTTGGGAGTTGTTCTATATGTATTAAAGGACATTTTTTGATCCAATAGTAGGCGTTTCTATATCAGATATACCCGTCAATTACGGAGCAAATCAAGTAATTATCTCCTCTGTACTTCATTCTCCAGCAAAACCAAAAATGACAATATTATTCGAAAAGAAACGCAGAATCAATGTTCAAATTTCACAAAATAATTTCGATGAAGATATCTTAAAATTTGTAAAAGAATTAATAATTCCCGATAAACAATATCACCTATATTTTGAAAACCCCGAAATTTATGAACCATTTTGCGAGGTAATTCGAAAAACTTTTAAATGGCCTTCTTTAAAACTAAAGCGATGCCTTAAAAAATTGGTAGACGTAACTGATAAAAATGATATTTCAGAAATAATACAAAACTATCACGAGTCCAAAACAAATCACCGCGGCATTGACGAAACTTTAGAACAAATTAAACGAAAATATTATTGGCCAAATCTTAAAAAATCGATTCAAACTTATATAAACAATTGTGAAATTTGTCAGAAAAGTAAATATGAACGTCACCCTGTAAACATGGAAATGAATTATACACCAACAGCATCAAAACCCTTCGAGATTATACATCTAGATACTTATACTCTAGAACAAACTAAATTTTTAACAATAATAGATACTTTTTCCAAATATGCACAAGCATATGCAATTCAATCTCTTGCAGCTACCGAAATTGTTGATAAATTGCTATTATATTTCTCCCACCATAGTGTACCTAAACAAATTACCGTAGATAACGGGACCGAGTTTAAAAACACCGTAGTAACCGAATTTTTAAATTTACATAAAATTAAAATTCATTTTTGCTCACCAAATCATCCCCAATCAAACGGTTCAATTGAAAGACTCCATTCCACATTAGCCGAACATATACGTTTACTTAATAATCAGAATTTTGCCAAAACACCAATTGCACAAAAAATGATTTACGCAATACTAGCATACAATCATTCAATTCATTCTGTAACTAATTTAAAACCGATTGATGTAATAAATGGTCATCTGTCTGCCAATGACCCCTTTGATATAAAATTAGATCAAATACTTTTAAACGATTATGTTCATGCGCATAAAGAAAAATCAAAAATTTTATACACAACAATTAACCAAAAAATTGCCGAAAATAAACAAAAAGTAATCTCAAAAATAAACGAAAAACGAGATAGCCCCGAAATATTTCAACCTAATCAAAAGGTATACGTTAAAAAACATGTAAGACAAAAACTCTCAGATAAGTTCTCTAAACCTACAGAAATTCAATCTGTAAATAAAAATCGTAAAACAATAACAACAAATACGCAAGGCAAAGTTCATATGGACAATCTTAAACGCCCACTGAGACAAACTTACAGTTTTGACTAACATAAAATATTGTATTTCAGGCTGATAGCTGCCGTTATCGGAGACGGAGATAAAATAACAATTAAACCACTAGATGACAACCCAGGAATTTTACCAATAAAATTAGGACAGGCAAAATTAATAGAATACACTCATACTTTAATTTACTATCATGACTTAAACCCGATCATAATAGAAATCAATAAACTATATTCTAAATCAATAAATATAACAAACTCATTAGTTATGCATAAAGAATATTTTGCTGAGGCATCTAATTATTTAAAAATATTAAATCTTACACAAAACAGAGTAGAAAATAAAATTAAAGAAATAATACCTCACCCCCAAAGAACCAAAAGAGGGTTGTTTAATATGGTAGGCTCAGTATTTAAAGCTGTAACGGGAAATCTAGATGCGTCAGATGGCGAACGCTATGAAAAATTAATACAAAATTTAGAGGAAAACCAAAACACATTGGCTAATAATATTCAGAACCAAAACTCGATTTCGAAAAATGTCATTGACAAATTTAAGCTTACTATCCAACAAATTAATAAAAATGAAAAACTTATTGAAAACAAAATAAATCAAATAAGTGTAATAGTACAAACTACTACTTACAGAGAAAATATGCATTTTATAAAAGACATTTTAAATCAAATTATCAATTTGTATGAAATTATCGATTCAATTTTACAAGATATCGAAAGTTCAATAACCTTTTCCAAATTAAAAATATTGCATCCAAGTATCATTACATTTAACGACCTTTTAAAAGAACTAAAAACTCTAGAAAATAATATAGGTAATAACCAGTTACCTTTGTCACCAAATTTAGAAAACATTTTTATTTTTGAAAAAATCATTGAAGTCGATTGTTACATCTTAAATAATAAAATAACATATTTATTGAGAGTACCAATAACAAATTTAAAAATATTTGAATATTATCATTTATATTCGGTGCCAATAATACACCAGAGTCTGTTTAAGGTTGTCATTCCCCGCGATAAATATTTAATTAAAAATCAATTGCACTATACACATCGAGGCACCCCCTGCAAAGAAATCTTGCCAACTTCATACATCTGCAACAAAGAAGACTTAAAAGAAGTAGGAAGCAAGAGTCCATGTGAAGTACAGCTGTTACAAAATCCACAGAGCACCACCACCTGTCAACAAATTGACGTCACCATAACACACCCTGTTGTAAACCAATTAGATGATTCAAATAAATGGTTATTGATACTTCCTATGCAAGAAATACTAGAAATAAAATGCGAACAACAAGAAGAACACCAAAAGTTAAATGGAACGTATCTAATTACCCTACCTACTGGATGCAAAGCAAAAGTTGCCGAAATCATGATTGCCAATAATCAAAGAAAAATCCATTCCGAAAAACAACCAATCATTTTTCCAGACTTCGAAGAAACGCCGCCACAATTTCCGTTGCTAAATTTGAGCTTTCATCTACCACAAATAAAGCTAGATGAATTACAAGAACTCAGAAATAAAATCGAACAAAACCAACCAAATTTGTTCCTCAGCAGAATCGATCTATGCTATATTGATTTTAACATTTCATTGTAAAACGTAATTTTTGTATTTTAATAAAAATAAATTGTTTTTTAAAAAGGACTTTGTTCGGTCAAATAAGTTAACTCATGCCGGGATTTAGTTAGATTGTCTTTTTTCCTCACATTGCCTATATGTTATGTCATTTAACTGAACCTGTATACGTATTAAGTGTGTTAAAACTCGATTTGTAAGTTTCATTAGTGCCTTTAATGATTTAACAGACTTTTTGTTAGTGGTGATTAGTGAAGATGAAAGCGCCATGTAAAACTTTTTCGAAATGATTGAAGAACTGTTTTTGACGCTAAACACAGTATTTTCATACCTCAATTGCACTTCCGATAGTAGGCGCACAGTGGAAGGAGAAGAAATCTTGAATTCCAAACATATTATTTTGATTATAAACAAGTCTTTTTATTTTAGATGTTAATGGCTTTTCTAATGCCATAATAAACGTCTTAATATAGGTGACAAGAAAGACTTTTTAATAAAAATGATAGCAAAACACATAGCTATTCACGCACAAGGCTCAAAAACGCGTGTAAAACATAAAGAAGTAAATAAATAATATTATATTTATATCCATTACAATGGTTAAACATGTCCGATTTTCTGTTTTCTTAGATTGCGGGGTTGTCCACCGTAGGTCTCATTTAACTTTAAAATCACCAATAACAAGCTCAAATGTGCTGAGTGGACTTATTGATCAACGAATAGGTTTAAGAATTTCAATGGAGTTAGTCTTTGTTTAACCATCATATATGTAACGTTCGCTTTAAATAAATGCATTAATAATTAAATCGTGTACGTGATTATTAAATTCACCTGCTCACTACCACTAAATTACAACAAAACACAATATCGACGAAATTTAATCTTATATACCCTTTTTGGCTTTTTGACAAAAATTAATTATTTTTTTGTCCAGTTGTAGCTCCTTTCATCAAAATTATTTATTGATATGCGGATTGCAACATGTTTCATAAAATTAGGTATTATACAGGGGAGAACCAAATGTTGCATATTGTCCAAATTTTTTTTTATTTTTGATGAAAAGAAAATATATAGGTTTTTAAAGTTGTTTTCGTACTTTCTAAATCAGTCATAAGGTTTTTGATATTTCGTAAGATATACAGGGTGCAACAAAAGTAATTTTTCAGAAAAAAACACCTTGTATGTTATATTACCAGTAAAGAGATTTTTAGAATCCTTCAAAAAAAATACTGCATTTATTATCTTTATTAGTTTCGAAAATATAACCCCACATATCTTAGGTTTTCCCAATATGGTCACAATATAGCGTATATTACGACCATCATATTTAAATTGCATTGTTTTCTTTAAAAAGTTGTTGAATAGAGATACTATTATAAATAAAAAAAGTTAAGTAAAGATAGGGCTTTAAAATTCAATCCACTGCGAAAAAATTGTGACGGTAATGTATTCCACGGGGTGCCCGAAAATTTTGGCAAAACACAACATTTGGCTCTCCCCTGTATAACACCTAATCCTTGAAAAACTTTTTGCAATCCCCATAATAAATAATAATCATAATGGAAAAAGCTAAAACTGGACTTAAAAATCAATAAAGTCTGTCAAAAACCAAAAAGGTACCTAAAGCCGCGTCCAGACTTGCAACAATTAGCCAAACATCCGTCCAAACAGACCAACCTGTTTGCGCGCTTTTTTGACAACAAAAATCGACAAGCATTAAATTACCGACAAATATGATTCGCCGGTGGGCCAAGCCCTTAAAACGACGTGAATTCCGTCCACGTCCACATCCGCGCTATGTAAAACATTGTGGTAAACTTGTCCAACCAAAGTAGTTACGCGTTTGCCCAATCCGACACCCGACATTTGACTTTTACATATATTACGGTATAATTTTTCGTGGTAGACTCGTCAAAGGGAACCCCCATAAAAAGGTTTTAAAAATGTTTTTATCATAAAATCCATTTCATTACTGGCCCAGGGGCTATTACTTTTTTACCAGTGCAGTTCAATTAAAACGAGCGATCCCATATAATTACGTTATTTGTATACTGCTAAAAAATCCTGAAACACATCAATTTTTATTTTTAGGGGATACATTTTTCCGAGCATTTTTCTGTAAAAACTTACCTGTTAAGGGTTATCCCCTCCCCTCAGCAAACACAGATGACGAAAAATACAAATTGGAAGAGGGGTCAACCATTCTTGAAGGGTTTTAAATTATCTTTTTAACGATCTTTAGTTTTTTTAAATCTGTTCAGTAGTTTTTGAGAAAATTTACCCTAAATACGGTGGTGCGTTGCTGATGGCTCACCCCTATAACAGTTTTTTAATGTTTAAAATATTAAAATAATACTTGGTACATAGGTATATGTATATCATATAAATGTGCATTGTTTTACTAATTCAGTTGTTTTATATTACTTCCGGTTAAGCCAGAAACGACTCAAACTTTTTTATTCGAGATGAGGCACTCAGTATTTTTTAATTTTTTTACTTATTTAAATAGAAAATGATATTCCGAGTAAAATGATAGTGAAACTGTAATTGTCTTTGAAGATATTTAATTTTGCTACTTTTTGACTTCTAACCTCTAATCTTTTTTAACTTTAAATTTTTAATCTGTAGTGTCAGGAATGCAAATTTCATGTCATTATACACAGATTTTCCATTTTGTAAAAATATGCCGGATGTCTCGTTTCAAATAAGAAAGTTAAGATCGTTTTCGGTTAAACCGGAAGTAATAGAAAACAATGAAAGAATTAATTTATAAAACAATTCACATTTATGTGATATACCTTATGTGATACCTCAAAGAAGAGCTATTCGTCTCATTAATGATCCTTCACTTACAGAAAGGCTTCCCTCTCTTGCCCATCGTCGGGCTGTGGGGGATTTATCGCTTTTTATAGGTACTTCCATGGCTTCTGCTCTGTCGAATTATCCAGTATAGTTCCTCCACTCACGGCTCCCAACAGAGAAACTCGTGGTTCCGCGCGTATGCATCCCTATACGGTCCAACTGGACAGGCCCCGAACTTCTCACTTTGTTCGTTCTTTTATCCTTAGAGTTTCTAGATTGTGGAACCTGCTGCCCGCGGAGGTCTTTCCTTCCCCCAAAATCTTCAAGTATTTAAGTCCCGTGTCAACAAACTCCCTCATACCTCGCTTAAGACACCCACGGTACGTTAGTATTTAGGCTTTTAGCCTTCGTGGTTTGTCCAAAGATAAAAAAATACCTACATACAAAACCTTAATTTGATATTTTTTTAAAATAAAAAAATTATAGGGGTGAGCTATCAGCTACGGGCCCCGGCATTTGGAGTAAATATTATACAATGGAAACCATTGAACCCATTTTAAATAGATAATTTTTAGAAACTGTTAAGGTGTCACCCCTTTTTCCATTTAAACTTTTTAATGTTTGTTTTGGCAAGTGGAGGGAATAACCCCAAATAAGTAAATTTTAACTTAAAAATGTATCCCTCTTGAATTGACGTATTTTGAGATTTTTTTATAAGTATAAAAGTTTTATTTGGAATGCATTGTATGTTATAAAATGCACCCAATCCAAGCTCTATAGCCAACGTAACAGACACCCCTTCTCTCCTCCAAAAATTAAAAATCAAAAGTGGTAATTTACCATTAAATTAATTAACAACAAAAATAAACATTCATAAAATAGTAGTCAATACCTATGTTGTTTACGTTGATTCTCTTTTATAGTAAGGGAGCCCAAGAGGGGATTTACTACAGCGCGGCAGATTAATATACCCATGGATACCACTGATCTCGATGGATTGCCAATGTTATAACCTGCGCGAAACAAAAGTTACATTTCATGGGCGAAAAACCGGTTTGTGCGCAAGCTAGTTGAGGGTAAACGCACCCGGCGACAAACTAACTATCCGCAATATCAGAAAGAAATTGTCGACGGCGTCCTGGTTTTCTGTTCAAAGTACGGTAGCTAATGAGCGTTACGGTCAGACCGCGGACGAAGGGTACGGGGTGCCAGTGTTTGTATTTTGCCACGGCTTTTAAGTGCGCATGTTCGTCCACCCACTGCGCGAGGTCGTAAAAATCCGTAAAATGCTTCTTGCCACTGCGGATCTAAATGTAGGTTATCTATGATGGATACCTTGTACTCGGTTAAGTAACTCCACCAGATATGAGATCCGTATACAAGGCCGACAATAAAAAAATATATCCATCAGAAATTTTCAAGCGCGTCAGATTAAGATAGGGTGAGTTAATTACATGCTAAAAAGTGTATATTCTACTAATCTGATAATTTAAAAGTGAGCTACAACTTTGTTAAAAAAATGTCATTTTGACATTCTTGAGTTTGGTTATTTTTTAATATTTATTTAGAAGAAAATAATTCACGGATAACGAAAAATTTATTATTTGACGATTTCTATAAGCCAAAAGAATGACAGTATTTTTTTGACATATTTAAAAATCTATAGCCGCTTCCCTCACCGATGAAAAGTATACGTAATATACCATTTATTTTCTTCTAATCATCTAAGCTTTGCAACAAAATGGGTATCTATGACGCTCGAGCAAATTCCCATTTAGCGTCGTGGGCTCCCTATTATTATTTAAAGGTCAATTTTTGTTTCACAAAAATATAAGAAACCAAATATTTGAATATTTCTGTCTCCGACTTTCTGAAATGACTTACTTATACAATAATATTTAATATCAATGTTTACGGTTTTAATAGATTATTATTACACCTAAGTATGTAATAACCATAGCAAAACAAATATAGATGCTTAGTATATCAAAATAGAATCATCTGATATTAAAAACAAGGTTTACCAACAGTGGCGGCGCCAGCTTCCTTTTTCAGTTGAGTGATGCCCGGCAGAATAATCTGGTGGTTGGGCGGAAAAATTTGCAGGCGTATTTTTTTTTCTTGGTTTTTAAGAAAACTTATAAAACCCAAATATACCAATTTTACTTTATACCGGGTCATCCAAATTAACTATTCGCCATTGGAAACTTTGTTGTTAGAGAAATCATAAAACCTAATACAAATACCGCCACTCGTTTATAAAAAAAAATAACCCTTTGTAATACAGTGCCGCTTTGTCTACTACGCAAAAATGCGGTGAAAAGTGACATAATAAAATTTTGGAGTCAACGTGGACTTGATAACTTTGTCACAAACGTTTAGTAAGCCGCGAACCAATTAAAAACGGCTTGTACCAAGGTCCAGCTAATAGTTGCAAATTGCAAAATTAGTTGTGTATAAGCGCCTTTACACACTAAGCCGGTTTTGACGGACAGAGAGATGAAAAATTATCCGAAGCCTTTGAGTTTGTAGACTTTCTCCCGTTCTCTACGTATGAAAGGTTTCATAAGACTCCATACACTTCGATAGCGTTGGTCCGTCGCCCGTATTTCCGTCTTTTGCTAATATGAAAAGGCAGTAAGGGTTTATAAAACGAGTGGCGGCATTTTGTTTGAGTTTTTATGATTTCTCTCATTTAATTCTAACGACCTAAATGCGCTAGACAACGGTTTTATTTATCCTGAAAGACCGCAGAAGGTAGAAGTATGTTCGAAAACTTGGCGTAAGGCACAGCGTTTTTGCCTTGGCCGCTTTTAGTACGTTTAATTGCTACATCAGCTAAATATAACCGGTCTCTGGCGCACTAAAGTATTTTTATTTTTTTTTCCGGTAGGAGAGCACTAAAATTTTCTTGGACCATTATTTAGTTACTAGATTAAAGAATATTTTTATACAGGGTGTCCGAGAAAATGTGGGAAATCTCTCGCACACGTATGGAACAGATGAAAATAACACGACAAGTTCCTATAAAATTTTTCCGTTTAAGCCCCCTGCGGAGATATGATCCCCTAAAGGGGGCAGCTAGAAATCGATTTTTCGTGAATAACTTTTAAAGCGCTCTGTATAATTTGATAATATTTTAGTACGATGCATACTAGTAAAGACCTCTTAAAACTGTGCCCTTGAAACTTATGTCGCTTCTTTAGTTTGCCAGGGACGGACTAGTTTTCGCACATTATTGATAATATTTTTTACGCCCTGTATGGTGAAGACACAAAAAATATGTTTTTGGGTAGTTTAAACCTTTTTGCTAAAAAAAGGTACTCCTGTTTGACATCGATAAAATGAGCCGTTTACGAGTAAAAAAATATTTTAACAACATTTGCAACAAATTCCTTACCTGCTACGAGAGGACTTCAATACTAAATCAAAAATAATTACAAATTACATCGAAAATAAAATATTGTATTATTAAACAAAAATAAACTCCTATTGTTAAAATAGTTTTTACTCGAAAACGGCTCATTTTATCGAAGTCAAACAGGAGTACCTCAAATTATACAGAGCGCTTTAAAAGTTATTCACGAAAAATCGATTTCTAGCTGCCACCTTTAGGGGATCATATCTCCGCAGAGGGGGCTTAAACGGAAAAATTTTATAGGAACTTGTCGGGTTATTTTCATCTGTTCCATACGTGTGCGAGAGATTTCCACATTTTCTCGGACACCCTGTATAAACAAAACTCTTTACAACACCCAGAAATAGGCTGAATTTCCATTTGTTTATTATACAAGTAATTATTTATAAGAAGATTTGTTTTCTAACATATTATTTTTTCTGTTTCCTTACTTTTCTTTAGCACACAAACACATTTTTATAGAAATCCAGTAATTATTCGCTGATATACTGTAATTTACAAGACAAGTACTCGAACTTTTAATCACTCTTAAATATTTAAAAATCTAAATTTGTAAAAACCGTTCCAGGGTATTACTTTTAACCTATGAAGCTACTAAAATATGTTAGTAGATACATAAAAATCAAATAGTTAATTGTCAATTGCTTTAGTGGCGTTGGGTGACCAAAATTAGGCGTAGGCAAAGTCGTCTCCGCGAGGCTCCTCCTACACCGCCTACGCCTAGCTACGCTACTGAATGGCCTGCTTAAGAAATTTTAACTCTAAGTAAAGAAAAATCTTTAATGTCGCATTTGCAGTGTAAATACAATAATCCTAATTCATTCTCTTGCTTCTGTTCGAACAAATTTAAAGGCACCCTTAGAGATTTGAGTCAAATTTTCTTGCTAAACGCATTTGTCGGACTGGTTGAAACCGTATTCGAAAATGATAATATAAATATTAGAATCAAGAAAATGTAGGTGTTCAAACTGTTGCGTCACAGCCCAATAACCTTTAGGTAATGATTATGATTTTTATTTTTAGGGTTAATATGTACTTTAGTTTACAGCGGATATAAAAATTTTTACTTCCGATTAACATTCATGGTAAAAGTTTTCAAAATTGACCGAAACAAAGTTTTATTTTAGAAGAAGAAAGAGTTTACTGCATATGCCCGCCCGACAAGGATAACTATATTGTTTTTAAACCATTGTTCGAGATGTATTCAAACACGGTTAAATACGTTATGTATATGTTAATAGATACATAAAAATCAAATAGTCAATTGTCAATGGCCTTAGTGGCGTTGCATGACCAAAATTAGGCGTAGGCGAAGTCCTCCACGCGAGGCCCCACTTTCATGACAAAAATGATCGGGGAGCAAAAAAAAAAAGAAGGTCCTCACTTTTCTTGCGAGGTCTTTTAGACGTAGGGAGACGTTATCTGCGAGGCCCTTTTATTCTGTTACAAAATTTGGAAGAAGTAAAAAAGAGGAACGTCCTCCCCCATTTGTTACCACGTTCACAGTTTTGCGGGGCCCCGGATTTACAATTTTGGGCCTCCAAGCCCGTCCACATCTTTTATTTCGGTATTGTCTCTATATCACATTCCATTCCATACCTACAACTTACCGCAAGGCCAACTGAGGCGCGAGTCCGTAGGCGACCGCCTACGCCTAGCTACGCTACTGAATGGAATGCTTAAGAAATTTATCTCTAAGTAAAGCTAAATCTTTAATGAAAACGAATAATCCTAATTCATTCTCTTGTTTCTGTTCGAACAAATTTAAAGACCCCCATAGAAATTTGAGTCAAATTTTCTTGCTAAACGCATTCATCGGAGTGGTTCAAACATTTGAAAATGACAATATAAATATTAGAATCAAGAAAATGTAGGTTTTTAAACTATTGCATCACAGCCCAATAAGCTTTTAGGTAATGATTATGATTTTTATTTTTTAGGCTTAATATGTACTTTAGTTTACAGCGGATATAAAAATTTTTACTTGCCATTAACATTCATGTTAAAAGTTTACAAAAATTGACTGAAACAAAGTTCTTAATGAGTTTAATGCATAAGCCCACCCGACAAGGATAACTATGTTGTTTTTAAACCATTATCCGAGATGTATTTAAACACGGTTAAATACGTTACGTATATGACGTCACTGTTTAGCAAGAAAATGTAATGTTTTGAACGGCATTAACAACAGAAAATGGCTTTGGTCTGATTGTAGGTTAATTGTTTGGTGACGATATTTGTGGTGTTGACCCAAGTATTAGAGTGGTTGTTTTATTAGATTTAAAAAAGTACATAACCTTTTTTTTAATAGCCTAAATTTGTCTCTTGTATATTCTGCGTTTTTACCCTTTTTTTCATTCACATTTATATTAACGTAATCCTTGAGAAATACTAAGGTGGTACCATGGTATTTATGGTTAAAGAAACACATATCTATAACTGGTAAAATTATATTAAAAATATAATAATAATTTTATACATTTTAAACAACACAATTTGTGCTTGAAATCAGGTCATCAACCCGTGCAGTTAGTATTCGGAAGTTTACGTCGTATGGACTTAAAGTTGAATATTGAAAAACTGGTAATTTGTCTGAAATCACCCATACGTTTCTATATTCATCAATCTAAAAACCAGAAATAAATATTAATACCAAGTTGCATCAATTTGTTGATTTCACAAATAAATTTGCTCTTGTATCGATTTAACATTAGGCACGAAAATATACAGTATACTGTGTTCATTACCAGAATAATAAACGTTTTATGTGTGTTCAGTAACTTAATCACAAAATTTATGGGCTTATTCTACTATAAAAAATATATTACATTTTACAAAAAATGTTTTTTTTAATTCTTTTTATACCAGTTTAAATATTTTAAAAAATTTGGAAGACCCAACGAATTCGGAAATAAAAAGAATTTGCATGCCTATAAAGTCTTATAAGGGCCTGTGTCCGCAATATTGGAACCTCGTATTGCCAAATTTTCAGAAAATTCTTGAAGGAAGTAATGTTTATTAAGTATTAAATTTATGCCGGTGTTTGAGAATTGTTTTTTTTTATAAAATGCAGCTATTATATATCAACAGTTTTATGCTAAGGGAACCATTTAATAAGTTTTTAGTTTAATTAATAAATATCACTTAAAAAAATTAAAAAGAATAAAAATATTAGAGCTGATTTTAAAAACGTTATATTTGCTCATGTGCGGCGGCACAGGTTTATTAACATTATTATTAATAAAAAGTTGTTTACAGTTCAAGCACACTATAATCATTTATTAACATATTATGTCCTAAACTAAAGGGTGTTAATAATTATAAAGCAAAAACAAAAACTTAGGTTTATATAAATAAAACAAAAGCAAATGCGTTTGCTTGCTTAGGTTTTTTAAGATAAAACATATATAGCTTTAATGCAGCAGAATAAAATAAAGGTAAAGTAAAAGCACTTCCTACACTTAATTTATACGACTGATTGCTATTTTTTATAATCACTTTTATACCCATTTGGATATTTTTACAAATTTGGGTATCCCGTCTATGCATAGGAAGACATTTTCTGGCATGTAAGAAAAAAATAACCAGTGTTCCCTACAAGGGGTTTAGGGTACATATAAAATAAACAGGACGCCACTTCGCTTTTTTGAAACAAAAATATTTTTTAAAATTTCCATTAGGTTTGGAGCAAATTTGATATTTTCCTTTATTTTTCTAATGCACGGTTTTCGCTTAAATAAACAGAAACCATTTCTCAGCATAGTCTTTTGGTATGGCTAGTTACCAAGTTCTATAGTAAAAATTACAATCCTTTCTTATGATAAATGGTTTCCATTTATTTATGTAAAAACCATGCACCAAATAATAAAAAAGCCAAATATTAATTTTGTACCAAACTAAAAGGAAATTTAAAAAAAATATTTTTATTTAAAAAAATGCATTGGCGTATTATTCTTTTTTAAAAAATAATTACCTTAAACCCCTTATAAACGACACTGGAATTTTTTTGGTATGCCAAAAATGTCTTTCAATACATAAGAAGCGTCCCCCAATTTTTTTTAATATCTAATTGGGTATAAAAGTTATAATAAAATAAAAAATAATTTTTAACACCCCGTAGTGTAATAGATTTGGGGCATATTTTAATTAGACGGGGCCAAAAAAAAATTAAATATTGTCTAGAGCGCGATTACAAGAAAACGACTCTTTCTACGGAAATTTACTATGAGCTTTTTTGTAGAGAATTTAATTTCCTTTAAGAATATAAATTGGTCAAAGATTCAAGATTGACTGATTTCAAGAATCTGTATAATAAGTGCAACAATTCGGGTTGTTCCATTTTAAAACAAGTTTGAATTTTAAAATTTTAAACCTAAATTATTGTTCACTTTTAATTTTTTTATTTTTATTCAATTTTAATTTGACAATGATGGCAACGAAACGTCGATATTTATGTTTTTCCAGTTACTTATTTTGATTTTTTTGTTTTTTTCTTTATTTTATTTTAGGGAAACTAATAATATTTGGCGTGTACCCAACCAAAAAGACATCACATCATATATTGTTTATTTTACTTGCAGATCTAAATGTTAAAGTTTTTTTTCAAAAACGAAACCCTTCTGTATTAATGATTAAACATGACTATAACCAATACAATAGAAATAAACCATTGCAACCGCGGTTGTCCTAGCAAAAACCTATTTTCAAAATTATTTCTTTTGGTAATCATGGAAAAAAAACAAAAATAACTATAACTAAAATAAATCTAATTAAGTTTAACTAAGCTATGTAGGTTATTAAATTGCACCGTTTTATTTCTTTAATTAAGAAATATTTTTAAGATGTGGCCGATATACATTTTTTTAAATATTGTACAAACTTTGTTCTTGGACTCAAACTTGGAAATCATATTTCAAACACTTTTAACTTTTTGAGTCTATCAGATATTTTGCGATATAACCGCACTTTTTATGATTTCGTCTAAGTTTATTTTTAGAAAATTCCATACCGCTGTTCACATCAAAATTAATTTTTGGGTTAGTGGTCATGGCTTGAAAAAAATCGGATTTTCTTTTGATAAAAAAATTCTCACATTTTTAGTTAGCGGCCGTTGTATGCCTACCTTAAGATCGCTAGGAAAAACGAGTGTATTCACATCACTTGTAACTAAATTAAATGTATCTGGATTAAGCATTCTCTTGGGATTCCAACAGCCTACTCCATATTGATTAGGTTGAGTGGTGAGTAAAGTGTTACTTTTTCATCGAATGCAGACACAAGTGAAGCTGCATTATTTCCTTTAAAGCCTTCGTGCTAAAAAAACCTAATTGCTAATGGGTCAACATTAAAAAAATATTACAATATTCTTTTGAAGTCAAAAATTGACTTGGTTATCAAAAACTTAACGAAGACATTAAAGTCACACCGACACCGCTGAATTTGCTTGGGTAACTCTATTTAACAAGATACAAGTAAAAGTTATACAATAATTATACAGTACTCAAAAAATACAGGGTATCCAATAACTCTACCGACAAACTTTAAGGAGTGATTCTACAATAAAAAATAAGAACAAAACTTTATATGAACATATATGTCCAAATATCTTTTGATGAATTTTTGAAAAATATCATAATTAGTATAATTGTGATTATTAAAAAACAATATTTTAAAAAATGTTAATACTTTGTGTTCAAAAATTAAGATGTTTAGGAAATATGTTCATAAAAAAGTGTAATTTTTTTCTTTTAGAGTTACCCCTTAAAATTTGTCAGTAGAGTTACTGGACACCCTGTATACATATTTATATAAAAACTAGCTATGATTGCCGGCTGCATTTTCATATGTTACCGACAAAAACAGGCGTTCGGTTTGCCGAATACGTCTCATTAAGTTGCCGACGTATTCCTAGTTTACGTCTGTAACATAGACAGAATAAAATAGCCCAACTGATAAAGCATATTAACATGGAAAAAATATAACAGTTTGTTTTACTGTAATTAAGTTAAGGAAGAAGAAGGGAAATTGTTTAAGCTAATTTCACTCATTTTTCCTTACAGAAATATCGAATTTAATCAACGATCAGTAACGAATATTTACTGCAACTGTTTGACATGCTAAAGAATAAAATGTCTGGATCATCTCATTTATGTTACAGACGTAAACAAAAATACGTCGGCAACTTACAGATAGGTATTCGGCGACTCGAGCGCTTTTTCCGTCGGTAACATATGAAAATGCTTCCCGGCTTCGCTCGAGAGTTTATAATAACCGTTGTTCTGAATGACGTTCAACTACTCGACAACAGATGGTGCCACTACACATATTTTACATTTTTGCCACCCACAACCACCCACTTCCACCCACCCCGACCAAACTCCCTTACTCACAATGGGAGACCAAGGGGTATTTGTAACCCCGACGGGAAGTCGATCGGAGTTGCGGATGATAGCGAAAATCGTGGACACACGAACGTACATTAGCATTTTATATAATATACTAGCTATGATTCCCGGCTTCGCTCGGGAGTTTATATGAGACCCAAATAACCGTTGTTCTGAATGAAGTTCAAATAGTCGACAACAGATGGCGCCACTACACTTGCTTTCTAGATGATTCCAAAAATTTTCAGAACTTTGTGTCTCCGCCAATTTATCAAGAATGAGTGATAATATTTTACATTTTGCCACCCACAACCACCCACTTCCACCCACCCCGACCAAACTCCCTTACTCACAATGGAAGACCAAGGGGTATTTGTAACCCCGACGGGAAGTTGATCGGAGTTGCGGATGATAGCGAAAATCGTGGACACACGAACGTACATTAGCATTTTATATAATATATTAGACTATCTATGATTCCCGGCTTCGCTCGGGAGTTTATATGAGACCCAAATAACCGTTGTTCTGAATGAAGTTCAACTACTCGACAACAGATGGCGCCACTACACATATTTTACATTTTTGCCACCCACAACCACCCACTTCCACCCACCCCGACCAAACTCCCTTACTCACAATGGGAGACCAAGGGGTATTTGTAACCCCGACGGGAAGTCGATCGGAGTTGCGGATGATAGCGAAAATCGTGGACCCACGAACGTACATTAGCATTTTATATAATATATTAGATATTAGATATTAGATTTAGATTTAGATGTATTGATTAAAACGTTATAAAATAACTTTTTAGCAGGAGAGCTGGCACCAATTTTTGGGTAGATATTTGAAGCAGGCTGATAACTTGTCACCTACTTGTTCTATTATACCCCCTGCAGACTTGGCTGCTGCGTATCGGGTGTAAAGCTAGATACAGTTCGTTACATTAAAAAAAAAACTTTGTATTTTTAAATATTTTAAAATCGCTGTACCTAACCGATTTGGATGAAATTTGGAATACTCATTTAATATAGTAAGGCGCTTGTAAAGCTCTACCTTAATTATGATTATTGGGACCACTGGCATTTCAGCATTTTATTGTGAAAAAGTACGACACTGACTTTTAACTGAGGTTTTATTATTTTTTTCTTATTTGGCAATTACCAATCTAACTTTTTAGTCCTTTGTACTTTCGTCGTATCTGCTTTCGTTTTTTAAAAACAATTAGCTACTTTAATTTCTCTTAAAAGTACCCATAGACAATATGATAAAAAAGCAAAAACAAAAATAAAACAATGATTTGTCTTAAATTAAATAAGCATTTGTGTATTTCATCGAAAATGTCGTTTTTCCTATTTACTAGGGTCGAAGTTGTAAATTTTGTAATTTCGGATATTATTTTATGCTGCTTAGGGCTACTTTTTAGAATGACTAAACATGGTTTCAATTTTTGTTTCTCTCAAAAACGAAGTAAGATACGAAGAAGATACAAGATACCAAAAAGTTTAAATTTAGAAAATTAATAAAAAACCTTATTAAAAGTCAGTGGAGTACATTTTTTTCTTAATTATATTGGCTGTAGTACCCACTGCGACACCACTCGACACTGTCTTAATCTAGGAAGACTTATGCACAAGGGCCTTATTACATTAAATAGGTGTCCCAAATTTTATTTAAAGCGGTTAAAGGTTTTAAGAATATTTAAAAAATACCTCCTTTTTTAAAAACTTCAACGCCCTGTATTTCAGAACCCAAATAATTTCAATTATATGTTTATAAAAACGTTTTTATTTTTATAAAAACACATAAAAAAATTACCCCGTTAAGTTTCGTACCGTAGTTGGGCAATATAATGTTGTTATTTTATGATAAAAGGTGATTTTTTGCCTTTTTATAAAATAAAGTATCTATAATTATATGTTGAAACTTGCTTCCTATCTGAGATACAGGGCGTTAAAAGTTTTGTAAAAAAATCTGTATTCTTTAAATATCCTAGAACACACTTTAACTGATTTGAATAAATTTAGTATACCTTTTAATGTAGTATGGCGCTTATAAACCTCTACCTAAATTAAGCTTATTGGGTCCAGTGGCGTCTCAGTGGGCAACACAGAAAATATTGTTGTGAAAAAAGTATGCCATCGACTTTTTACGAGATTTCTATACAATTTCAGAATTCAGCAATAAAAGATGCAACTTTTTAGTCTCTCGTATTTTTTCGCATCTCGCTTCGTGTTCGATAAAAAAAATTGAAACCACTTTTAGTCATTCTAAGAAGTAGCCCTAAGCATCATAAAATAACGTTTAAAATTAAACAAAATATAACAATTTTTACCATAGTTATTAGGGAAAAATGACAATTTTTAATGAAATACATAAATGCTTATTTATTTAAAGGCAAATAATAATTGTTTTATTTTTATTTTTGCATTCTATATCATATTGTCCATGTGTACTTTTTAGAAGAAATAAAAGTAGCCGTTTTTCTTGAAAACAAAAGCAGATACAAAAAAATACAGGGTATTAAAAAGTTTAAATGGTAATTGCTTAATCCGAAAAAAATATTTAAACTTCTTAAAAAGTCAGTGGCGTACTTTTTTCACAATAATATTGACTGTGGTGCCCACTGTGACGCCACTGGACCCAGTATTCTTAATTTAGGAAGAGCTTTACAGGCGCCTTACTATATCAAATAGGTATACCAAATTTTATCCAAATCGGTTCAAGCCGATTTAGGATATATAAAAATTCATATTTTTTATAAAAACTTTAACGCTCTGTATCTTGCTTTACACCCGCTACGCGGCAGTCAAGTCTGCAGTTTCGTGTTGGGGTATAATAGGACAAGTATGTGACAAGTTACCAGCCTGTTCAAATACCTACCCAAAAATTGGTGCCAGCTCTTAGACCATTTATTTTATTTATTTACATATAATGTACCTCAATAATGTGTTAAGATGTTAAAATACTAAAACCTAAGTAATTAAAAAAATAATAATTTATTAGCATATAAGGTATTTCAATAAGGGTAAATAGATAGCATTTGGAAGTAAATGTACGACATCCTATTAAGAAATTGGACCATGGAAAACCGCTAAAAATAATTTTTAAGCTTCCTAACTATACTGTTACCCCCTAGCAGAAAAATAATATTACCACCAGTAATGCTACCAAAATTCTGCATTTTTTTATTTCTTACCATTTAGTGTAGGACCGTTAATAGGACTAGTTAAGAGAGGCAGAACTTTATTGTTCCTAACATGTTTAAAATACCCTAACTTTGATTTCCCTTAACAAAATTTAGTAAACTGTGTCTTGTTTAAAAATCCTTTGTTGAATAAAGAAAATAATATGCTTTGTCCTTAAAGTGTGAACCCTTTAAATAATACCCTCTATAGCAAAATTGTCTTACCTTCCACAAATAATAGTCGTTGTTTTCCGCCAATGATTTGTTTTTTAATGTTCGAGTATTTACTGAAAATTCGTTGTAACTGACATACGGATGGAAATATAACGTACGATATCTAAAACCAACATAAATCGTGTTGTTGATTTTTAAATTTAGGTAATACACACACATATATATTATTTATAAAAATAAATTATATCTATATATATATATATATATATATATATATATATATATATATATATATATATATATATATATATATATATATATATATATATATATATATATATATATATATATATATATATATATATATATATTGTGGTGTCCTTTATTTATAGATAATTAGGATGTTGTTAATTAATAGGAAAAACCAAGTTTTTTGAAAGGAACCATAGCGAACGGCAGCTGTTCATCAGAGAGCATTTTGGGTCGTAGGTTAGGCTGTACTTATCATTTTGAGCGCCACTTGATTTAGTTTAAAAGATTTAGTATAGCATATAAAATCAAGAAAATTGCTATAGATTATATGGTGGTAGTACTAGGTTACATTCATTCAAATAAACACAAAAAAGGTACCTAAATACTAGTTTATTCAGAAAAATTCCTAAATTATTTATGTTCACTTGTCAGTAAGCTTCCCAGCTTTGTGATTCACTGACACAAAAATAAATTTGTCAACTTATCCTTGATTGTAAAAAAAATTAAATATTATGTCATGTCCTAATTAAAACTATACAGGCCTTAATTTCTGGTTGGTGTCTTGCAGGACTGCAGGATTGAGATGTCCTGTCAAATAGCCTCGATGGTTGTTGTTGTACGGGAGATTGCTTACTCGTACATGCAAGATTCAGCTACTCAGAATCCAAAATTAGCCCAAATTAAATCAAAAAAGGAAGAGAAGAGAAAAACGGTAGATAAAGGAACCCCCAAAATGTAGAAAAATTCGCCTATGGCAAAGATACTGATTAGGAAGGTGTCAGATGACCAGGAAAGTTGAAAAACAATATGGCTTCTACATGGATCCGAAGAAAAACCTTTCAAAATCGAACAAATCCGTGATCTCCCAAAACTTAAACCCACTACAGGCAACAAATCAAAATTATTGTTGTTTTAAGCACAAAACCACTTTCATGGGCATAAAATAATTGGTAATTTTATTCACAAAAGAGGAGATCACGCCGGAACTACTACGCCATTAAGGAACGTTTTTCAAAAAAGGGCTGTCAAACGGGAAGAAAAATCAGCTGATCTCTGATGGGCACTGAAAACTTAAACAGTGTTGTCAACGAAGTAACAATCTTCCTAAAAATCCCCGAAAATACTTCACAATGAAAAACATTTAGGGAAAGAAACTTCTGACGAAACGTGGCAACATAGCAGGGTGGCTACAAGGTCGTATTGGTGAATCCGAGTAGTTAAGAAGAAAGGTACGTTCGTGGAAGTGCCTCGATGAGATTAGGTTATTGATTTTTAACCGGTGTATATGAGTAGCATAAAATTATGACGTAATTTTTAAAAATGCTACATTACCTCTCTCCGATAGAAAAATAAAAAAGGTGAAGCCTTTTTTATTTTTAAAACATCCCCTAATCCTTGCAAAACACCAAAAGAAAACTTAAACTATTTATCATACAGTAATACATATACTAATTTATTCTAAAAAGGTATACCTACTTGTTTACCTTATTACCACAAGGTAATATCATTCAATTATTATACAAGCAATAATAATACTAATATTTATACAATGTTTTATAGTTTGATAACTAACGCGTATCACTCGTCTGTTAACAGAAGTCACAATCGGTAAGTCAATATATGGAATCTAAGTCAAAATTGGTAAGACAATGTTTGGTAAATTTCTTGACTATAAAACACAATTTCAGTATCTACATCGATACCTTTAAACAACTAAATTTATATTATATACTAATTCTAATTAAATCTAAAAAGTAGCATTACAGCAGTTAGAAAAAGAAGAAAACTCAAAGAGTAGCAAGAAATTACACAAAATAAAAGAGAAAACAGTAAAGAACTTGTGGGTGGCCGCTAAACCACAAGGATCTCGAAGAGTAAAATAATTACAGACTAACAAATAAGATCAACTGCTGTTAGACTGCTCCGTCCAAAGACAAGATAAAGGTAACCATTCAAGGTAAATCCCCGAAGAAAGGATAGTTACCAATCATTAGTCCAAATGCTTGATTAAGGCTTACAAGGCAAATGTAATCCCGAAAGTATTACGATGTTATTGTATTTTCGTGGCAATGCTGAAGTTGCGAAACCTAATAAGACTTAGAGAATCCTCGTGCATCAGCTTACATCTGCAATGGTCCACTCACTTAATCAAGATTAGGACAAATGAAAGGGAAGAAGAAAAATCTAATATGTAAAAACTTTAAGTACATATAGATTGAGAGATAGATTGATAGACTAAGAGAAAATTACTACTAATAGGTAAGTGTTATAAAACATTATTTCTTAATAATGAAAAACAACCACGAAAATTATACACCCTTTTTCTTGGGTAGGTAAGATAATTTTATGGGATAAACACTTTAAAGTTAAATTATAAGTTAGGTAAGATAAGGTAATCTAAATATAAGATAAGATAGATATAACTGTCTTATTTCTTAAGACATAATTTGTTAATATAATACGATATGAACATTTTTAAGGTAATTTAATCCTCTTAAGACGGTAGCTTCGTCTTCTGAGGCGGTAGATAGTTTATCAGATGATCCATAGAAAATCTTTAAATCTTTGACATGCCAATTTCCAGCATTAGACCCGTCAATATTTTTCAACTGATAAACTAAAGGAGATAATTTTTTACGCACAACCGAAAGGACATACTTAGGAGCGAGCTTAGAAGAAAATTTGTTTCCAGCACTGGACAAAACTTTATTTCTGCGCCATACTTTTTCTCCAACCTTAAAACTTATATCCCTCTTTCTGAGATTATAGGACTTAGCATTCCTCTGATAAGCGGAGTGAATTTTCTGACGTACTTCCTGGAACAAATTTCTAAACTCAGTAAAACCTGCTGCGTATGTGTCCCTATCACCTGGAAAAATTTCTACTTTGCCATCTGTGCAAAGTTCACCGAAATACTTTCCACAGAGGGGAACATATCTACCAAAATTAAGATAAGATGGAGTGAACCCAGTCACTTCATGTCTTGCAGTATTTACCGCTTGTCTAATATGTGGAACATAAAGATCCCATTCATCGTGGTTATTTATATAAGAACGAATCGCAGTACCCACTGTTTTGTTATTTCGTTCTACAAAATTACATTGAGCTGCGTAAAGAGGACTGTAAGAAATTTTAACTTGATATTTGGCACATAATGATTTAAAATTACCACTTATAAATTGGGACCCATTGTCACAAATAATGAAGTTTGGAACACCGTACTCTAAAAATACCCTGTCTTCAATTATGTCTACAATTTTTGAGGCATGACTATTTCTCAAAGGGAATAATAAGGTATATTTAGTAAACCAATCTTCAATTACAAAGAGCCATTTATTACCTTTTTTCGAACGTGGAAACGGACCCATAAGATCAATAGCAATCGTCTCCCAAGGTCTAGTAATTTCTTTCTCTTTACCCATAATTCCCATTCTGGCTTGGTTAGGATGTTTTTGAGAACCACAAACCAGACATTTTCGGACAAACTTAAGGACATCCAGTCTCATTTGAGGCCAGTAGTAAAATTCTTGTAACCGACAAAGAGTTTTTCTGAAACCAAAATGACCACTAATAGGAATATTATGACAAGATTCGATGACCTTTTGCCTTTGATCTTTAGGTACTAATACTTTCCAATCGTGATTATTAGAATGAGGTAACAAACGTGAAGAAACTACTTTAAAAATTTTCTCATTAGAAATCTTCCACTGGGGATAATTGTCAGGGGCAGTTTTGATTTTTTCTTTCATGGAGTTATACCAAGTATCAGAAGTATTGGCGTCTATTTCTATGACTGAAACCTGTGAAGGAGGTAAAAAGGTGTTGCTAACTTCATTTTCACTGTCGCCAGAATCGGGTTGAGGGATTCTACTCAAAGCATCGGCCAAAACTAATTGACTACCCTTTCGATGCACCAAATCAAAATTGTGCTGTCGTAATTTAACAGCCCAACGAGCCAATCGGCCTGCAGGATTTTTCAAATTATTTAACCAGAGCAACGAGTGATGATCGGTTATAACAGTAAAGCGACTACAACCTTCGATATAGGGCCTAAATTTGTCAATGCAAAATACGACACCAAGACACTCACGTTCTGTGACTGTATAATTCCTCTCAGCGCGAGATAAGCTTCTGCTGGCATATGCAATTACTCTTTCTTCACCCTGCAATACTTGTGTAAGCGCACCACCAATACCACGATCTGAACTATCACACTGAACAGTAAACTTCTGAGAAAAGTCCGGCTGGGCCAAAATTGGTGCTGAAACTAAAAGTTTTTTAATGTCAAGAAAAGCCTTCTCAGCGTCATCGTTCCATGTAATGGGTTGCTTCTTCTTCTTACCCTTCAAAAGGTCATTAAGAGGACTCATAAGAGAAGAGAAATTTTTAATGAACCTCCTATACCAAGAACACATTCCGACAAACCGTTTAATCTCAGTAGTGTTGCGAGGACGTGGATAATTAATCATGGACTCAATTTTAGAAGGATCCGTAGATAAAGAGTTGTTACCAACAATAAAACCTAAATATTTAAGAGAAGTTTTAAAAAAGTTACATTTTTCTAAATTTATTGTAAGGTTAGCCTCCTTAAGGCGATTTTTAACTGTAGTTAAAAGTTCTATATGATGTTCAAGGGTAGGACTACAACAAAGAAAATCATCTAAGTAACTAAAAACATATGGCTCATATTCAGGACCAAAAATGGAATCTACTAAACGTTGTTGGGTTTGAGCAGAGTTACTAAGCCCAAAAGGCATAACAGTAAACTGAAACTGACCACGGCCAATAATTGAGAAAGCAGTCTTTTCCTTAGACGCGTCGTCTAATGGTATTTGCCAAAAGGCCTTTCTTAAATCAATAGAGGAAATATATTTTGCATTACGCAAATTACTTAGAATCCTATCCACATGAGGCATAGGCCATGAGTCATGCTTAGTTATTTCATTCAGACCACGCCCATCAAAAACAAATCTATATTCGCCATTGTTTTCTTTACTAAGAAGGTAGGGGAGGACCAAGGACTATGTGCCTTTTCGATAACACCCAACTTTAACATAGAATCAAGTTCATCATT
>JACEGR010004604.1:0-85123 GCA_014170235.1 Listronotus bonariensis
AAAAATTGATGCATACTTACCTTTTAATGGAAATATTCAAAATCGTTTGGAATAAAAACGGAATTTTTAATAGAAACAAGTGTATAGTGTTTTTTTGTTTTGTTCGAAACGTCGCATAAATGTAAAGTGTAATATATTGTTGTCTCTAGAATTAAAATATGAGTGTAAAAGGTTTAAAACCAAATATTCCGCCAATTAAAAAATAAACATTTGATGTGGTGGCTTAAAGACAAAACATCGGATTTTAAATTTGGAGACATCATTTTATAGAGCAGAAAAGTGACAATGGTAATGTGTCGTTAGTTTCAAAATATCTCTTCAAATAATCCGAGAAAAAATAAAAACTGTTTCGTTAAATTTCGATTTTGCCAGATAACTCCGGAAAGGCTGCAAATTTTTAAATTTTTAAAACAAAACATTGTTAAGCATAAAAATGCGCAACTTTGCCCCATATTAATCAACCCTGTATCTTCTACAATTCACGAGATCCTAATGGTGTTCCTCGAATTTGTAACAGCCTGTAGAAAAGGTTCTGTTCTAATCGCCTGTCAATATCACCGAGACTATAACAGTTAGTTAGATAGCAAACTGCTAAAAGCTATCTTGATCATTTGTTTTAACTAGATATAATTAAAAAATAACAATTAGCAACAAGCTAATAATTATACTTTAACAAAATTTCAGTCAGTTAATTATGATGTTCGATTTACGCAGAAATGTGTTTAGGAAATTAAAATGCTTCAATATAAAATCAGAAAGTCAAATCATCATAGAAGTAAGTTTTAGCTTTGTATAAAGTATTGCTAATAACCTTTTCGGGATTAAAATTTTTTGAACTACGGTGGGTTAAAAATATAACGTTATTAAAAAACGGGTCTTTTTATAACGTATACCAATAAAGATGTTTTAAAAAATTAAGACGTCTTTTTTAAATTAAAAGATAATTTTTGACAAACCAAAAAAATTCAGTTTTATCACCACCAGGTGTCATTGACTGGTTAAGGCTAAATCATAATTATAGAAAAAATAAGCGAGCGGATTTACTGATGCAATAACAAATGTTTTACTTAAAAAAATATATTCTTTACAAAATAACTAAAAAAGATTACATTATTTACTGTAAAATTAGACAAATAAAACCGCCAAGAAATGGTTAGTTAGTATTTATTTACGCAAAAACCGTCCATCGAATTAAAAAAGTTCAAATTTAAACGAGATTTAAAGAAACATATTTTTATTAAAAAAAAAAAAGCATTGTCATGTCAATATTTACCTTTAACCTCATGGACGACACTAGTAAAAATTTCTTTTTTTGTTGTATGTTAAAAAAGTATTTTGATACATGGGAGACGTTTTAATTTTTTTTTTTTTAATATCAAAATTGAAATAAAAGTGAGTTAAAAAAAAATAAATAATTTTAACACACGTAATGAACATGGGTTGATGACAAGTTTTTTTTTAAATTTTTTATTGTAAAATCACCTTTTAAAGTTAGTCGGTAGAGTTACTGAACACAGAACAGAGAAAAAATATTTAGAAAATGTGATACCAACAGCAGCAAAAGCAAGCAAAATATGCCTAACAAATCTCATAGTCCTCAAAACGCTTCCCAAAGTATTAGACCAGGGTAGATAATTTTTGAAACAAAAAAGTTAAGTGAATGAGACCTATTGTAAAAGGTAGGAAATATTTCAAAAATTTAAGGAAAAATGAATTCCAGGCAATATGAGTTTGGCAAGGGGGGGTTAAAATGTAAAAACGGTTTTCCTGGATTTTTGGTCAAACTACAAGTTTTGTAAAAAAATAAATAGTAAGGTTTTAAGTAATAAAAAGATCTACAATTTTTGTATTTACACTTTCTTTACATAACCGTTTTTCGTTTTTTATTTTTATCTTTTACAAAAACAATTATTTTTACGAAACTTGGTGAAAAAGTACCTTTATTTGTCCCTAATATACTGTTATTTTTTTGTGTCAAATTATTTATTTGTATACTTTTTTTTTGACTTAATATTAAAAAGTACCTTATTTTCACGAAAATGTACGTCTCAAAATATCGGCATTTTCAAAAAAGTCGGTTTGTTCATTGAATTGAATCTCTACTTTCCGATGGTGTAAATAAAGATCGATTCTAATATATTTTTCATTTAATTTACTCTACATTTTTTAATGGGTTTTATCCTTCTATGATTCTTTTTTTTTTTTGGTTTTGAAAATTATTGATTCTAGTTTAACAATAATAAAAAAATACCATTGTAATGTACAGTTTTTTTACACCATTGAAAGGTAAAGATTTTAATGAACAAAACGACATTTGACTCTTTGAAAAATGCCGATATTTTGACAAGTGAATTTTTGATTGAAAATAAGGGTATTTTTTTAACAATAAGTCAAAAAAATAAAAAATAAATATTTTAAGACCAAAAATATAGTATATTTGGGACCAATAAAGGTACGTTATCACCAAATTTCGTTAAAAAATTGTCGTTTTTGTAAAAGATAAAAATCAAAATCCAAAAACTTGGATTTTTCAATTTTTCACATAAATTGTAAAGTTATGTAAATAAAAGCTAGATAAAAAGTTGTACATCTTTACATTGCCTGCAACTTTGCAATTTACTTTTTTCCAATAAACTTGTAGTTTGGCCAGAAATCTAAAAAACAGTATTTTACACTTTCACCCTCCTCCACGCCTTCTCGACCTCATATCGCCTGAAATTTATTTTCTCTTTAAATTTTGTTATATTATCTACCTTTTTTAGTAAGTTTCATTCTACTATAATTTTTTTTTCACTTTTTACTTTTTTTCAAGGCTTTAATAGGGGTGCTTAATCTAAAATAACCATTACTTTATTGACCGCCCTGGTATCACTACAATGTGGGTGTGGTGGATATCTTTTCCGCAAGTAGCAACCTGCCCCTGTTTGGTTAAATGCACAACTTAAATGTCTGTATTTATTCAGATTTAGCATGTTTTTAATAATAAATCTCTGATTATCAAAGCCTTTCAAAATTATACCTACTGCGGTAGGATAAAATTATTAGGTATAAATCAGGACTTTTTATGGAGTTAACTAATCAAGTGGAAACAGAAAGTAAAGCAAAGTAATTGATTAGCAGTCCGACGTGTATCCTGATATCCACGTTCATGTCTTAAAATTATAGTTATAGTTCTAAATTTCCCATTATTGAGATATGATAGCCGCTGGTTATTTGCCTACGTTTGGACCCATTTCTAAAGTGTCGTATTATTTGTAGTTAAATGATTAATGTATTACACAAAATTTAATGCAAAATTAATTTAACGCAAATATGCCCAGAAGGTTGTTTTCTTTATTTTATGAAGGTATTGTAGTAAAACGGCAAATGTAAGGTTTGGTTGGTTTTAATTAAAAATGTAATAAAAAATTGACTTGACTTGAAGGCCGTCCTATATATACAGGGTGATTTAAAAATCGATCACGAAACTTAAGGGGGTGATTCTACTTGACAAAATAAGAAAAAAACTTCATATAAATATATGTCCTAAACGTATTAGTTTTTGAACTACGGTGTGTTTAATATTTAAAAAAACTTTTAAGACGTTAAGGATATATGTTTATATGAAGTTTTTTTATTTTTTGTTGTAGAATCGTTTGGTTAAGTTTGTCAGTTAAGTTACTGGACACCGTGTATTTATGGTGGTAATTTAATCGAAATTGATGAAAACTTTGATGTCTATTGGTGCCTAAACGGTGAGGTTTATCGACTTTAATAAAGAGTACCTTGTTTTTTAAGTTTCTGATTGTCTATAAAATGGCGCCCCCAGCTTTGCGATATCTGTCAAAATAAAAAAGGTATGATGTAAATAAATTTTAAGTTTTAGGTAGAGTGCCCTCTGGCGGTATTTAAAAAAGTACTTTTGTTTAAAAAAATCTGCAAAGCTCGATTTGTGTGCAAAATATCAACTAGATTGGTTTAAAAAATACAATATGGCGATAAATCTAAAATAAAAATTAAACTTTAACGGCTTGTAACTCTAAAACAAATGACATTTTGAAAAAACATTATATGAAGCTCTATCCTTATTTTGTCAAGTAAGTCATTTCCAAATGAATTATGTCTTGCCCCAACTATAATGTTAAAACTCCCCATTAGGAACTCGTTGATCGTACAAGAACGACTACTAACAATACATACCAATAAGCAAACTTCGTAGCGCAACACTAGCTATTGTTACGTCACATCATCTAATTCGAAGCGCACTTGCCGCCACTTTGTGCTGTCATTAGTGGGAGACAGCGGCTTCCCATGGGGCAGGGCGCGGTTGCAGTACGTGACGGTACCATTAAATGAGTTCTACTTGTGCCGTTTTGTCGCCCCCGCCAAAAGAATTTCAAACCGGTGCGGCGTTGGAAGTAATGCGGCGCCACTAAAACAGGTTTCTAGACTTTTAAATACATATGTGATACTGTAAGTATAAAAAGACTGAGCGCCAATTATTTAAAAATAAAGGATACACATTTTTTATTTTTTAGATGGTATTTTGATTTAAAATCTGGTACAAAATATTTAGTATTACAATGTTTGGATTTTCTTAACTAATATTATTTTTAAAGTAAAAATCCAAATCCTGTGATATCATAAAGAAATCTTGACACACAGAAGATTTACATATAAACTTACATAAAAATCGGTACTGTAAGCACAACATAAAATAAATAATGTATTTATTTTCCAGACTATTCAAACACAAAGATCAATGGGTGTCCTGGGTACGAAGTACCATTGGTGCCGGAGTTTTTAGCTGTTTAATCCATTTACCCTTCAGTTTTTTCAATATGGCATTTAACGCCACTTTTTGGACAACACGATAATACTACCACGGACGTTAAAAAATATCTTCTAAGTATGAACCAACCACCCCATTACCGTCTGGGTAATATTATCAGAATGGGACCTACAGTTTAACGTGGGTTCAGAGTCACATGTTTTATTTTAAATCGGTATACTAAAAGGATTTTTTGATGAATCTAACGACACCAATTTAATAATTAAATAATAATTAAGTAAATTAGAAGATTAAAAATAAAGACATAAATAAAGATTGAAGAAATAAATAGTCCATACCTCTCAGTGGAGTGGAATGTTAAGCAAGGGAACACTTCGAGTTTTATTCCCTTACATAAATAAAGGATTATTGCCCCCTAGATGCAGTAATACAAATGGCTCTAAAAATCAAGTAGGCATAAAAACGTTTTAAAAATGTCATATTTTCATTAAGAATAGTCTAAGGAATCCAAGGTGATAAAATATACTGAGTGTTCTATTTTTAAATTTTAAACTATAGTGACTTTCGGTTAAACAGGAAGTAATCGAAAAGTAAGGAATACGCGCAAACTTTTATCTTTCCATATTATTTACCTATACCAAGTCTTATTTTTATATGTGTACTAGTGTAATAGTTATGGCTTGTCTGATAGATTTGTTGACACCCGGTATAGAACAAGAAATCAATTTCTGAAATTGTTCTATTGAAAACTAAAATTAAGCGACTTGGCAACGAAGCAGTTGCAAATTTAGAACATAATGACACTTCATAATCAAGTTTTGCTTTCTGTTGTTAAAGTTAATATTCTATTTTTTAAAGAATTTTTATGATATATGGGATGAATGTAATAAAAATTAGAAAAATAGTTAGTCTAAAAATTCAGCAATGAAGCAAAACGTACGAAATCAGTTTTGGTTTATCTGCAGTTTAAATCTAAATAACGAAGAACTTATGCTTTATGGCTATATATAAAGTTTTTCGAAATACTGACTATTATCCTGCTTTGTGTTATTTAGGTTGTCAAACAATGATGCCTAATATTTTTCGTAAAATTTAATATCTAATTTATGTAAAAATTCTTCGCCAAATTGAATCTAGATACCCATTTTTATCAGCTGTTTGACCGAATTGCAACACTGTGCCCCTAATTTGAATTCCCAATTCTATTCTACTTTTTGTTCTTGGCTCTGGTTTCTTTAGATCCAAATCGCCAGCTCTCCCCCTTCCGGACTATGCTTTCCAGGGCTTCGTTTGCGGAAAATCTGGATAATCGAACTTATAGCTCCCAGAAATCCCAAAAAAATTGAAAATAATATAAATAAATGCAATGAATAAATTGAAAGCTATCAAACCAAGAACTGCTACTGGTGTTACGTTTAACCTTCACTGTCAGTACTGACAGTTCCCATGGCACGCCCATAAATTTCCCGCCATTTAAGAAATACCTCGTGTTCACTACCAAACAGGATACCATCAGCTTACAGAAATCTTCGCTTACAGCACTTAGCTCCAGAAAAAAGATGCCGTCAATTAAGCGTAAATCTTTAATCGATCCCCGAAGGGAAAAACGCCTGTACAGTTCCTCTAATCGCCACATCGGGAATAATTCTGTAATTTTCTACGAGACGTTCGCACTGTTCAAAGGTCGAACAAAAAGTATCCTCTGAAATTGTTCTTATTTTTTTAATCGCCCTGGTCCTGGGAATCGAACCCGAGTCGCTGGCTTGCTAAACAGGGTGACTGACCACTACAAACAGTTGTCCCACGACGAATTGTATCAATCGATTTCTTAAAAAGCAGGCTTTAGAACATTTGGCAACAGTGTAAGGTCATTAGGGAACATACGACCAAAAGTTATTTGACAGTTCTGTCACTTCCGGCTATATCAAAAATTTATTTTGTATTTTTTTATTCTGCGTAAAAATATTAAACTATTGTAGGAATGTAAAATATCAAACAGTTTGTCTTACTGTTATAAATTTATTTAAAATTTAATATTAAAATTGACGTCTCAACAAACATTAAATTACTAATCATTTCTTTAAAATTTAAGCTTTTAACTTTAAATTGGGGATAAGCTTCTTATATTACCTAATAAATATAGGGTGGTCAAAAATAAATGTTAAAAATTGTAATAACAAAGACCTTAAAATGCAGTTATTTTTTAATGGAAAATTTTGCTTTTAATTACCTGATCCTATTTAGCATAAAGTAATGGTAAGTTTGTGTAAGAATGTCTAGTTTTAAAATTTGCATTTATCGAAATATTAACAATTATAATATTTTTATACTCTTCCTTCTTGCTATTACAGTATTTCTTAATATAATATTTTTTTATAGCTAAAACTTGGTAAACATAAAGATTAGAAGAGTGTTTTATAGGTTTTAAAACACCAAAAAACAATTACTGTCATTTAAAATTTTAGGCGTTGGTTATTTTAATAATGTTTTATTTGCCTTTATACAAATTTTAAAATAAATATTTTTAAACCAATTTTACGGTGGATACCTTTGGTTAAATACAAAATTTCTAAGCTTTCCTTTTTCGCTTAACGATGTTATAATAAATTGCTAATATATGCCTAACGGATAAGTGGATATTAAGATTTAGAATTCTTATATCACAATAAATTGTAATTAAAATTATATCCTAAGAGATTTAAGCTAAATTAATAAAAATATAATAAATTATGTACTTGTAGGCGATTACTTTAAAATTTATTATAAAACATTTTAAAAATTATTATGTGCCTAATGTAACAAACAAAATGGTTTGGTGAAGTAATGTAAATGCAAACCAATCGGCTAAAAAAGTATGCAAAACAATTAACCATATTAAAATTAAAACAAAAAAAAACATTTTTGACAGCAGGCTAGTTTACATTTAAAAAGTGTCCGTTTTTTTTTAACAAAATTGAAAAAAAGCCAATTTCCTTTTATTTTTATTTTTTACTGTAGCATAAACTTCTTTTTTAACGAATATGAAGGTCATTGGAGAAATCTGGAAGGTTCAACTTCGTCAATCGTACCTCTATAAAAAAAACCCATATTGATTTTATATGGTTGATGCGTAACCTTAAGAAATTTTTATTCAGGTTTTAGTACCAAGTTTATTTCTCATTTAACAAAAACATTTATTTAAAAGCATGTAGGTAGGTAAAGGATTACCAGGCAAAACAAACGCAAGTTTTCGGCTGAAAGGCTTAGTTTAAATATCAATATTAAAGCGACTGAATTATCTATTTTACTATTGTTTATGCCTAAAGCGTTTAGTTTAAGCTACTATAATTTGATTTAGTTTTTTTTTATATTTTCCAAATTTCGATGGAAATATCAAGTTTGAAAATACGTTTGACTTTATCGAGTAGCTGAAATATATTGCATCAGACCAAAAATGTTAGTATCTTCGCAGTCAATAACTCTTTACCAACATTATTATGGAACCCACCTACTTTCCTAAAGTCCCAAATCATAGTTTAAATCCCTAGATCTCTTTCTTACCACCAACCCCAAACTCTATGAAACATCTGTTACAGCTCCTCTAGGTCGCTCAGATCATGGCTTAGTTATTATATCTTACCCTGCTCATCCCGAGGTAAATGAATGCAAGACACCACGCAACGTAAGGCACTACAACTCAGCCGACTGGGATGGCCTAAGGGACTTCTTCGCCACTTACTCCTGGGATTCCATCTGCTTTTTGTTTTGTGATCCTTCCGAAATTTGCAATCAACTAACTAAATCAATTCAATTGGGCATTGAAACCTATATTCCACACACCATCAAGAACCCCAAACAATCCAATAACAAACCCTGGTTTTCCAAATCTTGTTATAAAGCTAGAATTTTAAAAGTTCTGGCTCACAAGAAGTTTCTACAGGATCCTAGTCCAAAAAACCGACAGGCCAGCATTGAAGCAAGAAACTACTACAATCAAACAATTTCTGAAACCAAAGACTCCTTCGACAATCGTATTAAAAACAAAGTGCTTTCTTGCTCAAATGGCAAATCTTTCTGTTCCTTTGCGCAAAACATAATTAGGAATTTTTGTACCAGTACTTTTTACCACTAACTTTAAAAGACGAACTTATTTTTATCGCTAAATGAAAGACACAACTATTTGCTAAACAATTCAACCCTTGACCCTTCCGCAAATCATCTAATTCCAGCTATTACTCCAGTTCCTTATAAAATTCCCGATATTATTTTTAAGGTAAAACACATTTAGCATATCCTCTTTTCTCTTAACACCAAGAAATCGTCTGGGCTGGACGGCATACCGGCGGTCGTTTTAAAAAATGTGCTCCAGAGCTTGCACCAATCCTAACTCGGCTCTTTCGAATTTCTTACGACACAGGTATCTTTCCGGAGAGCTGGAAGGCTGCACGTGTCCATCCTATTCCTAAGAAAGGATCTAAATCTCTTTAATCTAACTATACACAAATTTTAATTCTCTCAATTCTTTGTAAAGTAATGGAAAAATTCATTAATTCAAAAATTCTTTAGTATTTAGAAAAACACGAAATTTTGCATGACAGGCAGTATGAATTTCGCAACAAAAGATCTACAGCAGATCTTCTTTTCTTTGTATCACACTGCTGGAATAAGACTATTGAGTTTCTAGGTGAGTCCCAGATCGTTACTCTTGATATATCCAAAGCTTTTGACGAGGTCTGGCATGCCGCACTTCTTAATAAACTTCCCTCCTATGGTCTTTCAACTAAACTCTGTACTTGGCTCTTTAGTTATCTATCTGATCGACGTATATCACTTATTGTAGACGGCCATTCTCCAAACTTTTACCAAGTAAATGCTGGAGTGCCTCAGGTCTCAGTTCTGGCACCAACATTTTTCTTCTTCACATTCACACCTTCTCTCGGTCACAACTAATTCCATTCATAGTTTCGCCGACGATAGTACTCTTTACTCCAGTTTTCAGGTTCCTAAACCCATCACTAAACCTGATTTGGAAAACAAACGCAGAGCGACGCAGATAACTCTTTCGCAGGATCTTAATTTAATATTGGATTGGGGCGCCAAAAATCTCGTCCATTTTAATGCATTTAAAACACAATCATGTTCCTTGTCGCAAAAAGAGTCATCAAATACTCATCCTCTACTTATGAGAGGCCAAGTTTTACAGAGTAAAAACACCTTCAATCTTGTGGGCATCACATTTGAAAGTAACCCTAACTGACATAAACACATTGTGTCTATAGCCACGGCAGCTTCAAAAAGCTTGGATTTCTCTTTAAAGCCAAAAAGTATTTTTCTCTTTTAATTTATACTCTTTATATGTGTCCCAAATCCGACCTCCCTTTGAATTTGTTTTCATATCTGGGGCATGGCGTCCCCCATAACTCTAAGTATCCTTAATTCCATTCAAAGAAGAGCTATTCGTCTCATTAATGATCCTTTACTTACAGAAAGGCTTCCCTCTCTTGCCCATCGCCGGGCTGTGGGTGATTTATCGCTTTTTATAGGTACTTTCATGCCTTCTGCTCAGAAGAATTGTCCAGTATAGTTTCTCCACTCACGGTTCCCAACAGAAAAACTCGTGTTGCCGCGCGTATGCATCCCTATACGGTCCAACTGGACAGGCCTCGAACTTTCCACTGTGTTCGTTCTTTTATCCCTAGAGTTTCTAGAATATGGAACCTGCTGCCCGCGGTGGGCTTTCCTTCCCCCCAAATCATCAAGTATTTAAGTCCCGTGTCAACAAACTCCCTCTTACCTCGCTTAAGACACCCACGTCAGGGTACGTTAGTATTTAGGCTTTTAGCCTTCGTGGTTTGTTTAAAGATAAAAAAAATATATATATTTAATAGTAAAATAAAAATATATATATATATATATATATTTAAAGTAAACAAGTTTAAATACGTCACAATCAAGCAATGACGACAGTTAACTATTTAAAAATATGTATATATAAATATGAGACATAGGTCACTGTATACCTCTGGGAAAATGCAAAAATCTTTATAACATAAAATGTATAAATTCCGATTTATGAATCATTTAATAAAAATATTTTAATACCTTAAGTTATAATTGCATATGTGAATGTTTATTGCCTTAAGAAATTCTCTCTCATTTACTATGTAACGACCTGCATCTAATATAAAATCAGATGAGGCAACAATCTTAAATAATACTTATGTACAATCTGGTATTGCACAAATATATCAGTTCATTTTCAAACCTGTATTGTAATTTAACAAAAGACTATAAAAAATCTTTTATTATTAGTACTTAAACATAAAATTAATCGACTATAACAAAACTATGAAGACCTAGAACAAAACTCTTCCCTTGAGTATTGTTAGCATATGAGACCTATGGCCAGTACATCCACAAGCAAAACCTTTGCTGCAGCTTTGACCTTTAAAATAAAAGTAAACTTAAAAAAACAATTTTTTCTGAATTATATATTAAATGCAACTCCTAATTCTTTACTTCTTCTAGTAGGTATTGCGCAGAAAAAAAACTAAAACTAAACCGAAGAAACCAAATTCAGACTCAAAATAAACAATTTCAGTAAAAAATGTGTATCGGCATTGTCCCCATCTATGCTAATATATAAAGAGTTAAAGTTTTGTCACGTGATCTAGATGTTGAATTGTTTCTCTGACATTACCATATTAATTAGCAGTGCCGTATTATCCATTAGGCTGACTAGGTTACAGCCTAGGGCGCCATGAAAAAATAGGCGCCAGATAGGGAAGTAATAGGCGCTACACAGGAGACGTTTCTAAAAAAGTTTAGGGTCGGGTGGGGATTAGAACTAATCTTTCTGCGGGGATATAAATAAAATAGAGGCAAAAAGGAGAGAATGACCTTTTTTTTTTTTTTGCTCTTCAAAATTTTTTTCTTTGTACGAAAATAGGCGCTCTAGGAATTCTAGCCTAGGGCGCCTCATACCTTAATACGGCCCTGTTAATTAGCATAAAACAAGTACAACTATTTGCTAATTTAACCGGAGTCGTATCTCTTATTACAAGAAAGTTAGCAATAGGGCCGACATAATCAGCACATAATAATGAAATTGCAATTTTTAACTGCTAATATCTCAAAAACGACTAACTTTAGAATTAAGTTTATTACAATTTTTTAACTAGAATTTTACGTAAAATGCAAACGTGATATAAAAATGCAAAAATAAAATTAAAATTTTATCATTCCATTTAAAAAAAGGTACTTTTTGTCGCATATCACGTGACCTAAATTTTCTGACATTACCATGTTAATCAGCGCAAAAGATTCTTTTGCGTGCTGTATATACTGAAAAGTCAGAGGGATGCAAGCGCATCCTCTTGTACCCCCTTACACTTATAAGTGACACAACTTTATTTATATATGGATAAACTTTATTGAATTCAACGTATCTTATTTCTTTTCTATATTATTTATTTCCTATTCCAAAGTTAACGATGGTATTTCAAAGACGAAACGTCGCTGCAATCTCTCTCGTAGAGCTCAAGAACTTTCTATAAGAAAGTTCGTTTTGTTTATATTTGTTTAGGTAACGAAAAATAAAAATTAATTTAATTAAAATTGTACCCAAATTGCAAATTTTAATAAATTTCAAACTTTTCAATAAAGAGCTCCTAATTACGGCACTTTGCTATGATATAATTGGACATCTTGGTAAATGAGTGTAAACATCTATCTTGTACAAATGGAATCAATATTAAAGATGACCTCTCTTTAAAATAAATCAATATAAAAAGTTTTAAAAATGACTTTCTTTAGTTATGGGATAAATAAGTAGCCTATGTTGGTTTCGAAACTTCTTTTTGGCACCTAATTAAATTTTACCTTTTTAGACCTTTTGTTTTTGGTTTAGTCACATCGACAAAAATCCATAATTATTTCTTCTTGTTTGGTATCCTTAAGGTGGAGATATAATTCCTATATGGATTTATAAAGTGCGTATTACTCTTGAGTTTAATTAAGGAATTTAAAAAGATTTTACTAACTAAAACCACAAATTATCAGAATACTAGGTGTCAGTTAGTCCCATATTTTTATTGGTAAAGAACGTGAGCATAAGTTAGTTAATTGTGTTTAGTTGTTTGTGAACTTTTATTTTTATTATTATTTAAGTGTAAGTATAGTGTTTTCTTAAATTATTTTACCGTTTATGTGTATATTTATACTGTACCGGGAGCAGAAAATCACTTTTAGATTCCCAGAGGACCACTTGAGGTAAATATTATAAAGTTATTTTTAATTAGTTCGTACATGTTGATGTGCACGCTATAGATATTATCGGGCACATCAATGTTCACGTAACCATAATACTTTTTAATATAAAAATGCATTAAAAGTATTTTCTTGATGTGGTAAGTTCTATTTACAAAAAATATGTGGATAATTATGTGGATGGTTTTTCTATAATAAAAACATATTTTTAGCGCAAAGGTCTGGCTTAAGTCTGCCGGAAGAGAGGATCTGATGAATTATAAATTGTGCGGAGTACATTTTGAAAATATTTATTTCTATCTCGTCATCCGCAATGAAACTTCTATTTAACGCTACCGTGCCGACAATATTTTTTAAGCCATTATCATCAAGAAATACAGACAATTCTGAGAACCTTTCAAAAAAATACTATTTTATCAGGTAAATATTAAATAAATCTTAAAAAAGTAATATTTTTTTAAAACTATTTAACATTAATACAAAGTTTTTACAAAATACTTAGACATGTGCCTAAAGGAAGGAAACTATTTTTTTTATTTATAGCTGCACTACCATTTGAAAGGCTATATTTCAAATAAAGAAAAATTAGGTGTTTTCTCAGATATTCAAAAGAATAACATACTCCTATTACTATGGCAACATCTGCATTACTTTAAAAGATTGCGTCGGGGTTTCTTTAGAAACTCTTGTTACCCTGCTTTCAATTATTTTGTTTTAATCCCCAGTTACACAAAACTTTTTATTAAACAATTAAGCTAGTAAAACGGAATACCTTTAATTAATTTAATAAGCAGTTTTTAGACAACGTTTTTCTTTTAAATAAATTGATCTAAACGTGACATCTACTAACAATATTTTACCCTTCAAAGCATGGGTAAAATTTTTAGTTTGTAATATTTTTTAATAAAGAAAAATGTAATTTTAAATCGTGTATTATTCTTTTGTCTCGTTTTCCCCACATAAAAAAGCGGCATAATTAATTACTATTAAAGTCTATCTCTCCTTAGCGCCTTGGTGCGGTTTAACCTTTACAAATTAAAGATATTACGATCTATGCATTGGTGCAGATTTTCCATTTATTCTTTCTCAAGGTCATAGAAACAAGTAAGCGTATTTTGCCGCACTTTAGCATCTGGGTATTCTGATAATGTGTGCTAAAACCAAGCATGGCTTCCCATCTATACTCTGTATTAATAACAAAACTCTTGTAATGCAAAAAGACTAATACTGATTTAAGAGTCTTTACACATGTTTTTTTTTCAAATTCACATTTGGCCAATGCGCATTACAGCGATTGTATAAACTTATAATAAATATGCCTATCTATATTATTAAATTATATGCACACTTTTAGGGTACCAAACAAGAAGAAATAATTACGCATTTTGTTTAGGTGACCAAGCCAGAATAAAAAAGTCAAAAGAAGTAAAATTTTATTAGGTACCCAAACAAGAAAGCACCAAATAAGTATTAGTAGGTTTTATTCTCTGGCAAGCCATAGCTTTTATTTTTCTGTAAGATGTACACCCAAGTTTGTTCATTGTGTAATTTATTTACTAGAGTTTTGATATATTTTTAACAATTCCTCATTACTTAACAATATATGCACTTGACATTTTTATTAATACACAATAGCTTCAAAAGGTTACCAGAACACATAGTTATTATAAAATATGATTAGGTAGATTCAAATACTGCCAGAGAACAAATAAATTATGATAAATTAGTATTCGAATCTTTATGTTCTAGATATAAATTTTGCATTGTAATTATGATAATCTAGATTTAGGCTGAGACTCTCATTTTTCATTGCATTGGCATGATTATATTTTTGTTTTTGCTTAAATAAAATATATAGCAGCCGACATAAAAATCAACACTTAGGTTTAAAAATATATATATTATTATTTTTGTTTTAAAAAAATTCTAATAAGAACGATGTAATGGTAATTTAGATAAAAGGTTTCCTGAACCTAACCCACTTAAAATTTTAAAAATAAAGTTTTGAAACAGGCGGCTCTTAAGCGGGATCTGTTTTTTTATGGAACACCCCGTATATTTGTAAAAACTAGTTTATCGTTTTACAAGCTTTTCAAAAATATATAACACTATGGGTTTGTTTTTCATAAACAACCAAGGTTAGTTTATATTTATAAGGTTACGACATATCCTCAACTTTTAGGCGGTTCGAGGTCGGGGACGCAAGGAAGGGCACTCTACGGAGAAAAGTTGAAAATACTGGGTAACATCAAAGCTAATGATCAATCCAGTGGCGTCTAGAATTTGCGCATTTCATTTTTCATTGTTTTGGAAGTGATATTTGTTGAAAGATGTAATTCCAAATGTTTTTTATTTAAAGTAAAAGAATTTACAACTTAATAATAATTAAAAACTGTTGTGTAAACGGTTGTTCTACTAATACAATAAACTGTATATCTCCGGCACTGAACAACATGGCCGAAAAATGGGAGATGTGACGTCATAACACGTCAAAGCAATATGGCCGAATGTCGCGACCTTATATAAACCGACTTTGATAAACAACGACAATATTTCTAAATTTCATATTTCATATCCAAAATTTTGAAGCAGGCCATGCAAAACTAATTAGTTAACAGTTTTTTTATTGACTTGATTACTGTAGTGGTACTTACGTCACGAGTTTTCAAACTGGAATTTACTATTAAACTTAATAATGTTTTTTATTTTTATTTTTGATATATAAATCTAGGTTGGTAGCACTATCTTAAGCAAATTTTTTAATTAATTAATGGTTTTTAGTATTTTTTTAATTTTTGTCAGCGTAATGTATTTTCATTCAAAAACATCTGATAATTTTTAATATTTACTGACATTTTCCATTATTGCTACTTATTTTTTATTGTTAAAACTATGGTTTTTAAATTTTTAACCCAATGCAATTGCATGCATTTATGTTTAAATATCTCTGAATTAAAATAAAGTAAATGTATTTTGCTGACAATAAATCAAAAAATAACTTAATAAAAACTATTTACAAATAATTATTAATTTTGCTTAAAATAGTGCTACATACCTAATTTTATATGTATAACAAAGAAAAATATTACACCACTACATTAATCAATAAGTAAACCTATTTATATGTAACTGATTGTTTTGCGCTAATAACCCTAAGAGGTTGATGGGCTAAATACATAAATTGTTAACTGATTTGTTTTTCATGGCCTACTGCAAAATTTTGGATATAAAATATGGAAATTTGTAAATTTTGTCATTGCTGAAGAAAACAAACCCATACTGTTATCTATTTTTGAAAAGCTTGTAAAACGACAAACAAACATCTAGTCCAATATACAGGGTGTTCCTTTAAAAATAAGCAGCATTGGTCAATGTTGCAAAAACAATAATATTTAAAAAGTTCTGTCTACGCCACTGCATTCTATGTAAAAAAGGTATATAAGAATCCGTTTTTACCTTTTTAATAGGTTTTTAGCCAACTGAGATACAAAAAGTACCTGAAAATGGAAAATTTTCAAAATCGCCCTGTAGCTCAGAAACTAAGATAACTATGACGGCTTTGTTTATGACATCTTTCGTTTCACAAAAAAAAGTGGCTAAGATTCACGGAAACCGCCAGCTTCTATCTTTAATAATAACTGAGATAACCCTCTGTTGCAACCAAATGGGATACCCTGTACAGGGATTTAAAGGGGGCAAGCGAGGCAGTGGCCCCCACGATGAGGAAATGGTACATATTTTATTGATAAGAACCTTCTTTTTGTTTGGTCTTCAATTAAAAATCCCGTTACTTATTTATTCCTAAGGATCTTTTTTTTGCCTGTTCATTTTTTTTTTGGGTAGAAAATCAATTCAGTCTTACTTTAAGGAGGCCCCCACAAGCCCATTGTCCCGGGGCCCCCACACCTCTATATCCGGCCCTGACCCTGTATAGCATATCTACAACATTTATTTGTATATAAACATGTTTATGTTGGAGATTGTATAATGTGAAATAACAAAACGTACATAAGTAAATATATATGTGATTATGTAAAATATTTTTACTTAAAAACTTTTATTTTAGCTAACAGTTTATCTTTTGTTTATATTAACTACTACTAGCCACACGACTTAAAGATTTATGAGGTAGCAGTTGCACGAAACTAGAGTAAACATAAATTAACTAGGTCAAATTTGTATGAAATATTATTTTCCGCGACAGCTAGGTGATTTCTAGTTTATATAAACCACATCTTGCATGTACCATCAATAAGGATAGTCAAGCTAATAGTTGATAAATTATATCATAGAACATAATCGGGTTCCCCGTTAGAACAATCCTAGGTTATTAAAAATACGAGGTAATAGCTAATTTGTTAAAGCAAAAGCTGTGATAATATTCCTAAACCCCCAGCTTGTCGTTGGGTAAAAACGGAAAAGCTCATTGAAAGAGTAGTATTATTGGTAAGTTTATATAAACCACATCTTGCATTCACCATCAATAAGGATAGTCAATTTAATAGTTGTTAAATTATATTACAGCACATAATCGGGTTCACCGTTAGGACAATCCTAGGAAATTAAAAATACGAGGTAATAGCTAATTTATTTAAGCAAAAGCTGTGATAATATACCTAAACCCCCAGCTTGTCGTTAGGTAAGAAGGGAAAAGCTCATTAAAAGAGTAGTATTATTAGTAAGTTTATATAAACCACATCTTGCATATACCATCAATATGGATGGTCAAGCTAGTAGTTGATAAATTATATCACAGAACATAATCGGGTTTCCCGTTAGGACAATCCTAGGAAATAAAAAAGACGAGGTAATAGCTAATTTGTTAAAGCAAAAGCTGTGATAATATTCCTAAACCCCCAGCTTGTCGTTAGGTAAGAAGGGAAAAGCTCACTGAAAGAGTAGTATTATTTGTAATTTTATATAAACCACATCTTGCATTCACCATCAATAAGGATAGTCAAGCTAATAGTTGATAAATTATATCACAGAACATAATCGGGTTTCCGTTAGAACATTTCTAAGAAATTAAAAATACGAGGTAATAGCTAATTTTTTGAAGCAAAAGCTGTGATAATATTCCTAAACCCCCAGCTTGTCGTTGGGTAAGAAGGGAAAAGCTCATTGAAAGAGAAGTATTATTGGTAAGTTTATATAAACCACATCTTGCATTCACCATAAGGATAGTCAAGCTATAGTTGATAAATTATATCACAGAACATAATCGGTTTTCCCGTTGGAACACTCCTAGGAAATTAAAAATACGAAATAATAGTTAATTTTTTGAAGCAAAAGCTGTGATAATATTTCTAAACCCCCGGCTTGTCGTTGGGTAAGAAAGGAAAAGTTCATTGAAAAAATAGTATTATTGGTAAGTTTATATAAACCACATCTTGCATTCACCGTCAATAAGGATGGTCAAGCTATAGTTGATAAATTATATCACAGAACATAATTGGGTTTCCCGTTGAAACACTTCTAAGAAATTAAAAATACGAGGTTATAGCTAATTTGTTAAAGCAAAAGCTGTAATAATATTCCTAAACCCCCAGCTTGTCGTTGGGTAAGAAGGGAAAAGCTCATTGAAAGAGAAGTATTATTGGTAAGTTTATATAAACTACATCTTGCATTCACCATCAATAAGGATAGTCAAGCTATAGTTGATAAATTATATCACAGAACATAATCGGGTTTCCCGTTGAAACACTCCTAAGAAATTAAAAATACGAGGTAATAGCTAATGTCTTGATGCAAAAGCTGTGATAATATTTCTAAACCCCGGCTTGTCGTTGGGTAAGAAGGGAAAAGCTTATTAAAAGAGTAGTATTATTGGTAACTTTGTATAAACCACATCTTGCATTTATCATCAATAGGATAGTCAAGCTAATAGTTGAAAAATTATATCACAAAACATAATCGGATTCACCGTTAGGACAATTCTATGAAATTAAAAATAGGAGGTAATAGCTAATTTGTTAAAGCAAAACCTGTGATAATATTCCTAAACTCCCAGCTTGTCGTTGGGTAAGAAGGGAAAAGCTCATTAAAAGAGTAGTATTATTGGTAAGTTTATATAAACCACATCATGCATTCACTGTCAATATGAATAGTCAAGCTAATAGTTGATAAATTATATCACAGAACATAATCGGGTTCGCCGTTAGGACAATCCCAGGAAATCAAAAATACGAGGTAGTAGCTAATTTCATGAAGCAGAAGCTGTGATGTGTGTCTCGTTGAGATAAGAAAATCGCTCTCTTCTAAGAGTAGGATTATTGGTAAGTTTATATAAACCACATCTTACATGCACCATCAATAAGAATAGTCAAGCTAATAGTTTAAAAATTATATCACAGAATATGTTCGGGTTTCCCTTTAGGACAATCGGAAATCAAAAATACGTGGTAATAGCTAATTTCTCAAAGCAGAAGCTTTTTTAAAATTTTATTTTGGTTGACGTTTCAAAGTTATTATTAAAGGTAAACTTTGCATGAACATAGAACAATTTATTATTACAACTTATTAACGAAGCCGATAAAGGAAATGTGCTTTTTAATATTATCAGAAATCGGAATAGTATTGCTCTAATAGTTGAACTTTTAGAAATTTTTATAGTTTTAATACCAGAATAAGGTTGGGTTGACAAATAATTCAGAAATCAAGAAAAAATATAATGCTATACTGCTGTATTAAAGCACTGCATCGCTACACTTTGCTGCATGCGCTCATTGATAAACATTTTGATAAGATTGACAACCAGATCGTGGTTTGCGGTGGAGTCAAGTTGACCAATTTAAGCTGATTGAATGGTCAAGACCGCTTGACTTGATTCGAAGAAAGCAAATGGGTTAATGTGGACGCCTTGATCAATTTTGGCGTTAGTCTAAATGCAAGCAGCTTGATACTGACACAAGTACGTCAAGAATATAAAATTAAATTAAATTAAAATATACAATTTTTATTTGTTTGTATGAACGGTGAATCAGATTTTAAGTCAATTTAATCGACAATCTAATTGTCCGAAAAAATGGTATTAGATGGAAGTCCTTTAAAATGTATAAAATGTTCACCTTATAAATTTCTTCAGCGTCGCTGCACAGGACTGAATACAATAGTCAGCTTTTTATGTTTACATGGTTATACCGTGCTCTAAAAATAATTTATTTGAATAAATAATAGGTTTTAGGAATTAAACTAAACTTAACTGAATATTAAACTACACAGTTGCATGTTATGTACCGTAATGGGAGGATTATTAAGCGAACATTATTCTTTGTAGCCCAGTCATGATGCTGATGATGAAAACAAAACAACACCATAAAAGTTAATTTGATTAATAAGTACTTAGTTAAAAGGCCATAAATTTTATAAACACTTTGATATTTATTTCTTTGGTTGCAAAATATACTGATTATAAATGTCCTACCAAATTCTTGGGGTCTACAGACAACAAAAAATATTCTTAAATTGCTTCAAATAAAACAGCTTTATTATAGTCCAAAAGCTCGTGAGTGGCAGACCTTCGTCATTTTGTAAAAGCTGAAATTTTGTCAAATCATGCTTCCAACATAGGTAAAAGCCATGGGAAACTATGAAGTTTGACACATAGGGGCTTTGGCAGGTACCAGGTACCAAACCTAATAAATTAAAACTTAACTTTTGTTATTGTGTAAAGCTGAATTTTACATTATGCCACTTGGGTACCTATAAGAAGGTATTTCCTCAGTCGCCAAACAGTTTTGGCAGTTCTAACCCCTCGACAGACAAATATTTTGGGGTAGCCCAATGATCCGAGGAAGTCCATTATTTCTGTTATTCAACAAGATATAATAAAAAATATTATATAGGACTTGTAGGGTTTTCAAATGGCATGTCCTAAAAATATTTCAATGTGTACAGAGTGTCCAAAAAGAAAGTTATTGCTATGGGGTAGGTTTTATAAAAAAATATTGTTTGGAACACTCTATATACATCAAAATCATTTTAGGACATGCCTAGCTAAAAATCGTACAACTCTTACATAAGACTTCTTGTCATATATTGTAAAATTACAGAAATATTGAAATTCATCGGACCATGGGACCACACAAAAATTTTGTTTGCCAAGGGGTTAAAACTGTCAAAACTATCTGCCGACTAGGGAAATACCATATATAAAATTCAGCTTTTACAAAATGACGAAAGTTATGTTTCAGTTAATTAACCTTTTGTACCTGGTACCTGCCAAAGCCACTATAAACAAGATTTAAAGTCTTTCATCGCGTCTAACTATGTTAGGAGCATGCGCTGACAAACTTTCGGCTTTTACAAAATGACGCAGGTCTACCGCACACGGGCTTTTACTCTGTTATGTAGTTTTTATTTACTGAATATTTTTTTAATATTGTTTATCCACCGTTTAAGTTATCATTTCTTTTTTAATTATTATTAAAACAGGATAGGCGGGAAAAATCTTTTTTTCGTAGGTTCTGCAGATGATTGCCTGAAAAGCGTAAACTAAGATAAATGTTTTTATTTGTAAATTATATGCAAACATTATAAAGATTCGTTATAATGTATTTTAGAAAAATTAAATTTATTTTTTATTTAAAATTTCGATAAGTTTTTGAATAATTTTAAAATATTTATGAACATTTTTTTTGGGTGCCAAATAACATCTTCGTGTAGGCCATTCTTTTTAACGCGTTTATTTTAAAAAAGATTTTTTTTTATTTTACTGTAAAAAATATTTTATATATAAAAAAATATATATTTTTTAATTCAGCTTCAACTTTTCCCAGAAACCATACCCAATGAGAAAAAAATTAAATAGATTTCTGTAAAAATATGAATTTTGCTCAAGAAGAAAGTACCTTTATATGTAACAATATCAAAAAAAAAAATTATATTTAAAAAAAAACTTAAAAACTGTTAAAACAGCGAATAAGTTGGAACTTATGTACCAACTAAACAACCAAATTCCCATTGTTAGAGCAGAAAACCAATAAACCAAAGTTTTCTTGTGTAAATAAACAAGTATGCATATGTAAAAGCTAATCCTAAACATCTTATACTTATATTTTTTAAATATTTCCAAACATAAAGGTAACGGGTGCCAAGTTATGAATTTACACTCCCTCTAACTTTTTTTATTGTACAAAATAGTCAAAAAATTAGTTTTATGGGTTATTTATGCAGTTTTCGAATTAGTATTCGGATTTTTATTATCTCTTAAGATATAAAGATAAAAAGATATTTTTAAAACCTTAAAAATACCAAATTTCATACACATTTCTCAATTAGTTTTAATTTCCATTAGAAATGTAATAAACTTACATTCCCTAACTTTTTATTTTTTAACGTATAAAACAAATAAAAACACCATTTTATCAGAATATTTTTGTAGTATCCGTATCCTTTATCGGAGTTCTTTTTTCTTTTACTTTATACAGGCTACTACAAAAAGTGTGAATTTTTAAAATGGAACTTTCTGTATATTAAACCCCCATTTAAAAGATAATTTAAAGAACGTTACAAAAACATCATATATTATGGGACTATTTTTAATGGTTTTGAAAATATGGCTATAAATAAAATTATTGGGCATTGAGCAGGTATATTATTGCTGTAATATAACCTAAAGTCCGCGCGTTTAGTAAAGAGGCCAACGACGTCATCATTATCTACGCGAAATCTTCTGTAACTCTCTTTCAATCGCGGTTTTGAGGGCTTCGTATCGTTACCTAGGAAGTTGGCGTTTTAAAGATTTGATTTAAAAAATAAATAGCATTTTAAATACAGGATGAGGGAATAAGAGGAGATTTTGCGCAGAAAATTATGACGTCGGTGGCCTCTTTACTAAACGCGCGGACCCTACCTACATAATTAAATTTTATACTTATTCTTTAGATTTGGATGACCATATTTCCGAAACTACTGAAAATAGGTATATCAAATGGAGTATTTTTTAAACCTCTTTGAAAGGTCTTTTTATTAGTAAAATAATATATAGGATATCCCTTTAAAAAAAATATATACTTTTTGTCCTATCCTGTACATATTCGGAGATATTAAAAATCTAATTATTGACTTAAAAACTACACAATTATTCCAACAAACTGATATATTTATTTCTTTTTTACGATAAGAAATAATAAAGTTTAGGGCGATGTAAATTTATAACTTGACATCCGGTAGTATTCACTTAGGTATAATTCAAATTTTTTGAGAAACCTCATAAACGACAAAAAAAATATATATATATATATATATATATATATATATATATATATATATATATATATATATATATATATATATATATATATATATATATATATATATATATATATATATATATATATATATATATATATATATTATGCTGGCGTTTTAGGTTTTAGACCATGCAAAACTTTTTTGTAAAATTAATATTAAAAAGTTTCCCATATGTAGACAAGTTTGGCGGACATACTGTATAACAATTTTATACATTTTTTAAAGACAACGCCCATGATCTCCAAAGCGCAATTTTTGTCCTGTTATATGAAGATCAAGCTATGCGGATACAAATGGTTGTAAATAAATAACAAAAAAAAGTATGAATTAAAAGGCTTATAATTAATGCGAGCTGAAGCCACGACCAATTAATTCAATTTTTACAAGGCCAACTAACAGTTGATAATCAAATCTGAACACGGCAATAAGATTACTGTGAAAACTGAAGTGTAGACCAGACAGTTCAAATATTAAATAGAATTTTGTTTAGATTCATAGACATATTGAGGAATTATGGGCAATATTTTACAAACTTATAAGCCCAATTATAAATTTTAAAGTTTTAAAATATTAGAAATACACAGACCCATGTACAACCAACAGTACGGATCCCATAATTTAGTAAAAATATCGTTTAAATTACAAATATAATTAATTGCAACCGAATTTTACCTCCTTTATTCATTCGTTTATGAGCATGCGTATTTTTAAAGCCTTGACCAAATTTAAAACTGGCTCACCGTCCCTCACTGTGCTCCCTATAGTTTAAACCGGAAACCTAGACACCGCGTTGATAAATTAGTCCCGATAATGCCGATATATCGTTTGGCGCCCGCGCGTAAAAATGGGGTGACGACGGATGATGACTACAGAAAAGTTTGTATCTCCTAAACAGGGGTTTAAGGGTTTTTGGTCGAAATTATTTTATAATAATATAATTCTTAAATAAGTTTCTAATGAGGCTACCAGACGTGAACTGATCCCCTGGACGCGCCTCAAAGGTGGAAAACTTTTTATTAATAATGACTGATGATCTGACCTTGACATTATTTTTGTAAAATTAATTGACTGTTAAAGATATAAATTTAGGTATCATAACCAGTTAAGAAAATAAACATAGTAAATATGACTTACCACTTTCATCTACCATTTCTCATCTTTTAACTGGTTATATTACCTAAAGATGTATCTTTTACTACTTAATTAATTTACCACAAGTAATGTCAAAGTCACATCATCAGTTATTTTTAATAAAAAGTTTTCCACATTTTTAGGGCGCATCCAAGGATCAGTTTACGTCTAGCAGCCTTGTTAAGAACTTATTTTATGATTAGATTATCTTATATATAAAATTCTCGTGTCACAATGTTCGTTCCCGTACTCCTCCGAAACGGCTTGACCGATTCTCATGAAATTTTGTGAGCATATTGAGTAGGTATGAGAATCGGCCAACATCTATTTTTCATACCCCTTAGTGATAAGGGTTGTCCACCCTTAACATCTCAAAAATTATTTATATGGCAAAACAACGTTTGCCGGGTCAGCTAGTTATAAAATAATTTCAACCGGAAGCCCTTGGACCTATGTTTGGGGATTGTAACCTTTTCTGTATTTTTTTTAATTTTTATTTTTCATATAACCTTAATGGAAACAATTGTTTTATATTTAATAACTCGTTAATAATTTATTTCTTTTAAAGTAATCCTAATTTTTAATATAATATTACAAGAGCAGAATAAGACCAGGTCGTATGGGCGCCAATGTATCGAAAATTATTCTCATAGAATTTTTTTGCGGAATCATGTTCCGAATAAAATGCTGATTTCGACGACCCCTGTTGCCAGCTCGAATTTTGGTCAAAATTTTTCTACTACTAAACTTTTATTTTATTTTTTGACTTATTGTCCACTAAAAATGACTACATACATTTTTGAGAAAATAATATTTATTAAGTTATAACCATATAAACAATTGAAAATAAGCAATGTTGCCCAACTTTACCATTTAAATATTGTAAAACAATATGAAAAATTTGAAATGATGTATTCTTTTTACAGAATTCTTAAAGCTTTTGTAACAATTGAGTAAGCGATTTTACAATTTTGACTTCCCAGATATATTTTTATTTTCTAAACAACGTGTATTTTCTTGTTTTAAATTCCCAAAAATCTTTGCATTTTCCCTGTATAAATATGGTCTCCATATAAACAGCATCCAGATCGGGCAGGTGTATTCCCCTTAACCGCGACACCTTTAGAGTCGATATGGGTGCTGTTTATACAGGGTGTCCGGGAAAATGTGGGAAATCTCTCGCACACGTATGGAACAGATGAAAATAACACGACAAGTTCCTATAAAATTTTTCCGTTTAAGCCCCCCTGCGGAGATATGATCCCCTAAAGGGGGCAGCTAGAAATCGATTTTTCGTGAATAACTTTTAAAGCGCTCTGTATAATTTGATAATATTTTAGTACGATGCATACTAGTAAAGACCTCTTAAAATAGTGCCCTTGACTCTTATGTCGCTTCTTTAGTTTGCCAGGGACGGACTAGTTTTCGCACATTATTGATAATATTTTTTACGCCCTGTATGGTGAAGACACAAAAAATATGTTTTTGGGTAGTTTAAACCTTTTGCTAAAAAAAGGTACTCCTGTTTGACATCGATAAAACGAGCCGTTTTCGAGTAAGAGGTATTTTTGGTGGAAAATTAGTCAAAACAAAATAAAATTTTAGTTGTGACGCAATTTTTTTCACGACCCCTATTAAAAGTTTCTAAAAACGCCAATCAAACAGGATCTGAAAATGACTAATTTTACATGATGTATGATGTCAACCTTGTTAGTGTCTCTCTCTCTCTACTTTTTTCTTGCTTTTGGTCCCTTCAGGTCCAATCCACCAATCTCCCCCTTCCGGACTATGCTTTTCAGGGCTTCGTCGGCGGAAAATCTGGATAATCGAGCCCGTAGCTCCTAGAAATGCCAAAAGAAAACAAAAACAGTTCTACAATCAATGCAATGCATAAATTGTCGGCTGTCAAACCAGGACCTGCTACTGGTGTTACGTATAACCTTCACTTTCATTACTGACAGTTCCCATGGTACGCCCATCTATTTCCCGCCATTTTAGAATTACCTCGTGTTCACCACCAAACAGGATACCATCAGCTTATAGGAATCTTCGCTCACAGCGCTTAGATCTAGAAAAAAGATGCCGTCAATTTAGCGTGAATATTTCCTTGATACCCGACGGTAAAAAACGTTCATACGGCACCACTAACCGCCACTCCGGGAAGAACTTTATAGTCCGCACTGTTCGGTGGTCAAACAAGGAGTCAACCTTGTTAGTGTCAACCAGTCAAAAATATTTTAGTTTCTGTTATTTTGTTTTGACATAAGCGTGTGAAATCATTTCTCACGGCGTATAAAATTTTTTGCACAGTCCTGTCCAAAGTAAAAAGAATTAAAATAATAAAAATCACCTATTAATCCTCATTTTCTGCTGTCGAAGAAAAGTATCGTCTGCAACAAGTTTAAAACTGACTCTTTGCACACTAGTATGACTTGTAGCACTCGCCTACGGCTCGTATAAATAACGTCATACTTGTGTGCAAAGAGTTTTCAAAACGTGTTGCACAATATACTATTTCTTAACTGTCAAAACAGTTGCGATTTAAAAAGTTCTGACCGAAACATGATTCTGCAAAAAAATTCCATGAGAATTTGATTTTTTTTGATACATTGGCCCCCATACGACCTGGTCTAAATACCTCTCCATAATTCACATACATAAAAAATTTAGGTTTCTTAAAATATTTATTAAATATCTTTATTCTGAAGAAAAGCCAGATAATATTATTTATTAACAGTTTTCGTCTGTACCTACTGGTAAAAATTCTTAATTTAACCGGACTAAAGATACGATAGAACAGCGTCTTAACGGCGCTGAATTCAACATAAATAAATCAGAACATAAATACGCCAACATACAGATTTACCATGCTGCAATTCGTGGAATTCTGTACTATATTGTTCTGTGCGCCTATTTGCATATATATATAGTTGAATAAATTAGGACATCCTTGGTATAATTTTAATTGATTATGATTTATAATTGCAATTCGCCATTTAAGACTAAATGCGCGCTTTAAACATGATCGATTGACTTCGAATCGAGAATTATTGTAAACCGGATAGCTGAATGTTTTTATCACTTCTCTTGTCTCTATAGATACTTATGATTAACTTTCTGATTTTATAAATATTGGTAATCTTTTTTATTAAACATTACAAAATAAAAATTAAAAATAAAAATTTTGGAAATAGATAAAAAGAACGGTTATTGTCCATAGAAGGTAAATTAGAGAAAATATAGTTTTTGGTATAAAATAGATCTCTAGTTACTTGTTTAAATTTTTTTGATTTTTAAGGATTTTAATTTATTTTTGGCGTGTAGCCATAACTCTAATACTTACCCGAAATAATTTTATATTAATACCTAAAGAAAAAGATTTGTTTTTCAAGTTTAAATAATTTTTAATGGTAAACTCTCCCTAAATCCAATTCTTGACCACGCCAGTGCCAAGATGTTTTGTAAAGGTTGTTCTACATTGATCATTTTCAGATTCAAGGAAATTATATTTTAAAGAGTGCTGTTTTAGTTTTTTTTTATACGAAACCAGTCGTTTATCTTTGTTGGTGGTTGGCAAGGTTAGTTTATATTTATAAGGTTGCGATATATCCTCAACTTTAAGGCGATTCAAAGTCGGGGACGTAAGGAAGGGCACTCCACGGAGAAAAGTTGGCAAGACTGGGTAAAATCAAAGCTGATGATGAATCTAGTAGCGTCTAGAATTTGCGCATTTCATTTTGCATTGTTTTGGAAGTGATATTTGTTGAAAGATGTAATTCCAAATGTTTTTATTTAAAGTAAAAGAATTTACAACTTATTAATAATTAAAACCTGTTGTGTAAACGGTTGTTTCAATAATACAATAAACTGTATATCTCCGGCACTGAACAACATGGCCGAAAAATGGGAGATGTGACGTCATAACACGTCAAAGCAATATGGCCAAATGTCGTGACCTTATATAGACCGACTTTGGGTTGTTGGATATTCCTAAGCAAGATATTATACTGTGCATAAATATACAGTGTGTCCCAGGATAGGTGTTACAAGAGGACAAATGGACCAAAAATTTCTAAAATTTAAAACAAACTTTTGGGAAAAGTGGTCTCATGGTCCAAAACTCATAAATACAACATTTTACTTTGATTGGTAATATACAGGGCAAGTTATAACTAATAATATGGAAAATATCTAGGATTTCACTACTTTTATTTTTAATAATAAAACAACATTGTATAAGTAAATGTTGGAGAGAAGTTAAATCATAAGAGTTCAAAAAATGGATTTGTCAATTTTTACATTGCGCGTTACAACGTAAATTATGGGTGTTTTTAGGGAAAATATATTTCTTTTAAATATTTCTTAAAAATTTGCTGCTTTAAGCCAATAATTAAAAAACGGTTAATGCATATTGTAAAAATTGCCAAAAATATTTTTTACTTTAATTATTTAACTTTAAATTTTGATATAAAATTTAATTCTTTACATTTACCTATACAATTTTGTCCTATTTTCAAAAATAAACATACTTTACTCCTGGTTATTTTTCATATTTTTAGTTAGACCTTGCCCTGTATATTATCAATCGGAGTAAAACTTTGTATTTATTAGATTTAGACCATGCTACCAGTTTTCCCAAAGAACGTTTAAAAATTCAGTAATTTTTGGTCCATTTGTCCTCTTGTAACCCCTATTCTGGGACACACTGTATTTAATATTTATTAAGTGTTAAAAGAACCCAATAAAATCTGAGAAGAAGAAACTTGGTTGATGGCTACTAACTTGCAGCAAAAACAACTGTACAAAATTATCATAAGGTGGCTTAAACTTGTTAAACACTTAAAACAATTTTCTACTTAATTTGCGAAAATACCAATATCTTTTATAAATGTAATAAAAAATATTAATAATAGATACCAAGGTTAAGAAAGTCCATAAACTATTAATAAGGAAGTAGTTAAAATTCCTTCCAAATACCCAAAAACCACCATTAAGTATCCTTTCTTTACCTTGTTGGGGTAGCACAAAACATTCGCCTCATCATCATTTTGGTTTAGGGCCCATTAGTATGGTAATTTGGTGAAAAAGGTGTCGAAGCTGCTAATAGTTTGTTAAATGGGTATAATAAAGAAAACCGCTAGTGTTGAATTCTATAATCACAAATTGATATGATAGGCCTTAAAGATCCTTAAAGATAAAATTGGCTATAATAAGCGATATATAGGCAGGTGTAACATTTTCTTATTTATATACGGGATACACTAGTAAAATAAATACACTCCTGAACAAAAAAAACCGGACAAAGAAAATTTTGTGAAAATTTATAAAAATAATTATGTAAAAAATAAATATAATAAACGGTTTTATTGTACAGAGTGGCGCCTTTTCGTTGACTACTAAAAGAGATAGAGCAAATCTGATTGCGCAATCTCGATTTCGAGTTTAGAAACAAATTCAATGGTAAAAGTCGATCATGGATAACTTAATTCGTTTTGAAGTGTGTTTTTAATTTTTTTAATTTGGCCAGGCACCTGTAACTCGCTTGATATTAAAAGTAGAAAAAATGTAAATAGAAGAGTTATAGGGATTTTTACGCAGAATTCAGTGGCGTACCCATATTTTTTCCATTGACTTTTATTTCAAAGTTATAACACAAAGTTGTATTCTTTTAATGGAACACCCTGTATATTTTATCATCAGTTGAAAGGTCTCGCTAAAATCCATAAGAAATGCCACATTTAATTTATGTATTTTTTAATAGTTTTGGGAATATAGTCATCATCAAGACTTTTTAACAAAATACGATATTTTAAAATGGTTTAAAAAATACAACATTTAATATATTTATCTCCTATGGTTTTGAAAATATGACCATATAAATCTAAAAAATAGTAGATATTCGCATTAAGATTTGGAAGCTCATATTTCCGAAACTGCTAGAGGAAATTATTTTAAATTTGATAAATTCTTAAAGGTCTTTAAAATGCCTTTTTAATGGTAATAAAATAAACAGGGTTATTATCGCATTCCCGACGATGGCCATATTTAAGAAAATATGACAAATTAAATATATGAAATGTTGTATTTTTTAAGGATTTTAAAAGACCTTTCAATTGGTAATAAAATTTACAGGATGTTCCATTTAAAAAAACCCCACCTAGTGTTATAACTTTTAAAAAAATAAAGTCAATGAAAAAAGTATAGGTACGCCACTGAATTATACGTCAAAATTCCGAAAACTTCTCCATTTAAAAGGTTTTTCTATTTCTTATATTAGGCGAGTTACAAGTGCCTGGCCAACTAAACAAAATATGAAAAATACTATGTATCTCCAAAACGAATTAAGTTAGCCATGATTTACTTCTACCATTAAATTTGTTTTAAAAATTTAAATCGGGATTGCGCAATCAGATTCGTTCTGTCTCTTTTAGTTTTCGCTACACCCTGCAAGGTCAAAAAGGCGCCACCCTGTATTAAATACTAAAACATAATTAGGCATGTCTTAGCTACCAGATCACACCAATCTTCTCATCAATCTGGGTTATCGATCAAACGAATAAATCGTTGGGCACGTAAAAGCTTTTTAAAATAATTTATTTTCCAAATTACCCTTAGAGATACCAATACTCCGACATTAATCGACCTTTAATGATTTAAAGTGAAAATTAGGTAACATAAACACGTAAAACAATAACTCTTATTTATGTTTCTAAAGATTATAAAAGCGACTGGTGCATACAATAATCAATTATAAAATGAGGAGTGTTAAATCATAATGCAATACATCCATCAAAAATGCGAGATTTGTACCATTGAATGATGAAGTTTACCTAGTTTACTTGTAAATAATAAAATATCAAATTTAATAAGCCCCAAAGGATTTGGATCACTAGGTTTACTCATGTAAATCAATATAGATGAGTTTACCCATACTCTATTATTATTTTTTAAGGTTAAAATTAAAACAGAGGCACTTAAAATTTAATAACATTTTGAACAGATCCCTTAGAATATTTTTTCTTCTATTCACCCCCAGTATAGCAAGACGAATAGCAGTATTATTAAAGGATTATATGCGCTTTAATTTTTTTCTTAAGCCTATTTCGAAAGCACGTGTATTTAAGTATATTCTCTGAGAATTTAAACTTATTCCGTCAAATAGTTTCGGAGAAATGCGCGTATTTGTAAAAATGTTTCAACTAAGGCCGTTTATAAATTAGAATTTAATTTTAGGATTAGTAATAGCTTTGTTCCTGGGTTTGATTCTGAACCGGTTCCGGGACTATTCGCATGCGCAGTGAAAAAGCAGCGTTTGCGGTTAGTAAAATCCTAAATTTTTAGTAACAGTTCTGTGTTCGCGGGTTACAATGGAATCAGTTCGTTACCGGTTCGAAACCTGATTAGCAGTCCTGGGATTTTTGTTGGAACTAAAAGTTCAGTTCGGAATTTCATGCGCATTGTCGACATGGTCAGCTGTTTCCTGTTTTTGTGGTACAGAAATAAACCGTTGTATTACACTTTATTTATTTCTGCCACTTTTTATGCGGGTTAATATACCTGTTGAATATTTTTTTATGATTCTGAGCGTAAATAAATAAAGGATTTTTAATTGTATTCCGTATGAATGTATGTAGGCAATAACATAAAGATTTAATTAAAAAATATAGACAATATTACAAGATTTTTACCATTTCTTGTTGTTTAAATTTTATCTTTAGTTAAATACACATACTTAGTTAAAAACGAGAGGAGGCAGGGAATCCCTCGTCTTCCGCCGAGAGACCTCGAGTGGCTTTCGACAGTATAACAATTTACCTTTTTGTTTGAATTTATTTTTTTTTGTGTAGTATCCAATTTAACCATGTAAAGTCCTAACCAAAAGGCTAGGTTAGAATACATCCTCAGCTGTATAGAAAATCGTTCGCGGTAAATAAAAATTCCGAACTAATAAATAACTAGACATGCGCTTTAAAACAATTCTAAACCAGTTCGATTCTGGTTCAGAATCAGTTCATTACTAGACCCGCGAACAAAGCTAATAGCATTAGTCACAAGATTTGGGAACATACATTTAAATTAAAATGTTAATAAATCAAATTTAATTTTCTGATCTTTAGAAACAACCTTGAAATTCTCTTAAATCCAAAACTTAAGACTAAAATAAGAAAACAGATAAATGCTCTGGTTAATAACTTATTTTAATTTAAGTTTCATTACTTATTTTATGTTAAATGTAGTTAATAATTGCCACCAAAAACATTTAAAATTTAAGTTAATTACTATTACTAATACTAAAATTAAATTCTAATTTATAAACTCGTGTGGGTTTTTAAAGCTCAAAACGCGTTTTTCTCCACACAGTGTTTTCGAAATATTTTTCTGACAAATAGGACATGTCAAAATATTGTTAAAAGTATACAGAATATATATACAAGGGCTTTTTAGAGAAAAATCTTAAAAACGTTTTTTTTTCGATCATCTAACTGGACATAACTCCTTAATTCTATGTAATTTCATGTACTGTTTTATTCATAAAAAGGTCGTACAAGTACTAAAAAAGCGGTGACCTACTATGTTTTGCGAAAAACTGACTTTTTAAACTGATGTGTCTTGAAGGTTATTATTAAATGTCATAGGTTTTCAATAAAACAAATCATTGGTGTGCAATTGTTTTTTAAAATGTCTGGGTAAAAATATTAACCAAATTAATTTTTTCAGTAAAAACATGTCTTATAGAAGAAAGATAAATATTTAGTTAGAGTGTTTATGTATTTTAGGTTGATTTATTTACATCTATTTTAACGGTCGACGTTATTGATTTAAAACTTAAGATTTCCTTTTTACTCCAATTAAATAAAATTTTGCAGTCAATAGCATCATTTTTTCTAATATTAAATTTCTTAAGTTATTCTTAAGGCTTTATTTAAAAGGAAAACGTAAAATAATGCAAATATCTCTTTTACAGAGTTTTACTACTAAACTTTGTATTACAATACAAAAATACTGTTTTGTTTAAAAATTGACAAATACCTATCCATTACTAATAAGTGACTAAGTTCTCCAGAGAAAGAAATATTATATTCTCATGCGTGTTATCTTTAGAAACGATCCTAATTATCACAAGCATTTTGTATCCAGCACAAATTTACCTACTTTTACTAAAAATATTTTTTATCTCTAATCAGTGTATTCCAAATTAGAAACTGCCTGGATTAGTGTCTTTATCTAGGGCAGTGGTTTCTCTCTTCGGCGAGCCGTCTGACACTTCTGACGAGCCAGAGTTTGACATACTTTATACACTTGCTTGACTATATACATATTACGAGTAGGAGTACCAGGAAAATACTTGGCCAGTCAGTGCACTGCAAACTAAAAAGTTTGAAAAACTTTGATCTAGGGCATGGAATCACCACACTTAGCATTCTTAACTCCATTTAAGGTAGAGCACTTGGTGAGTGACCCAAAATAAACGTTGTTTTATTTGTCTCTAATGTTTCTACACTTTGTTTTCTTCTGCATCTAGATGTATTTATTATTTCTTTATTCTTCATATCTTTAAATTGTGATATAAAATTGCTTTTATTATTAATAAAGGCACCAACAAATTCTTATTTTTTCACGGGCTGTCCTAAATAAAAAAAAGTTACCTAACTATTTAAAAATTTAAGAAAAATGGATACAATGCGCATATACAGGTTAAGCTACATAACATAACACATAGGCAATGTGAGGAAAAGAGACAATCTAACTAAATCCTGGCATGTAAACATGCGTGACTAATACTGATTGTTTTGTTATTCTGTTACTCGCCGATGAACCAAAACTGCTTGCTCAAGCAGTATAAAAAATTAGTAAGGCTTCTTACACCCGAATGTTGTAAAGTGGCGTTAGTAAGTTAAAGACCTTTTTTTTAGCTTAGTAAAACGTGTCTTGGTAAGTAAGAGGTTGGTGTGTTTAAGGTTAGAATTTTTTTGTTTTTTGCTTTTTATTTTTTTTTACTTTTTACCCATATAAAAATTGAAACTCTGCTGCGCCTGGCCTGACCCCGTTAAAGATGTGTTTTACTTTTGATACGTTGGAAATTTCGGACTTGCATTGTCTTTATTTTATAATTTACACATCTTTTCGGAACCTTCATCCCTGTCTCTTTTCAAGTGTAAACTAAATAAATTCCTATTACTATTAGTATTATATAATCTGGTAAAGCATGCACCCGTGATGGAGTAAGGTGCAGTTAAGCATGAGGTTGTTCACCTAGGACGCCAGCATTGGTGCGTTTTAGGAATGGTTTTTAAATAGTGGTATTTTCATACTTGCTTTACTAAATATATTTTAGTTATTTTTAATAAAGACGACTTGCTTCTGTCCACTTAATGACACGTTCTGACCAAACGTAGTCAGCGACAAGACATAAATCATTAAACATTTTGTTTTTTTTTATCAGACTTACAAATAACGGTTGATGTATAAAATACTTATACCCATCAACTTGTATATAAATGCAATTTCTTTAGTCTTCTTAAACATACAAGAATGTTAACGGCCGTATAAGGTTTCTAAGCAATTTGCTCTCATGTAATAGATATATCATATTTTTATACAGCGAGTTGTACCTATTTATTTATTTTAAACTAAGAGAGCATGCCTACCTGTGTAATACACTAGATAAATGTAGCTTCCGTTCGTTCACTTGCTTTAATTTATAACCATGAAAGAAGAAATGAAACATTATCATTTAGAATGAAAGAAAAATGATTGTTATCATTTTTGTGGGGTGATTGTTTTGAGACGAAATTAAATCAGTTAGCATCAAATTTAGGCGATTAACCAATTATACGATATAACGGTATTTACTAATGCGTTGGGTTGATGTTTAATCCATGTATTATACGTCAAAGTTGTCACCTCTTATTTGCTGTATTCCTTTTATGCTCCAGAACCGCCCGCCCGGAACAACACCATAAGTGTTCATTTACAATTTTTTACATTTTTTTATGTCGTAGAACGTTCTTGACACTATTGACAGGTCAGAAAACGGTTCAGAATGGTTCTACTAGGTAAAAGGAATACACTAATTATTGCGATTAAAACAGTTGAGATTTCGGTTGATCGCCTAAATTTAATGTATGTTTTTGGCTAGGTCAAGTGGTATTTAGGGTGCTGCAAGGTCGCATCTTGCTAAGCAGTTGGTGATCTCAATTAGCTCCAAAAAAAAATCTTTAGCTAGTGTGAAAATCTACATCTCCAGATCGGACAGTGTTCGACAAATGCAACCTTGTAGCGCAAGAAATGTATAAGCAGTAAGGAGTTTTTAAGAGGTAACGACATTTTAGACGCAATGACCTTTGCACGTCTAAAAATATTATACACATACACATCAAATATTGCACAATATCTAGATATTATAGAATTAGAAGCCTTTCAATCAGATGCTAAAGTAATTTTTGTTTTAAAAATTCCACTAATTGAACCTGAAACCTATACCCTATATCACTTGTATCCTATCCCGATATTGGATAATCGAACAGGTTTTCATCATATAATACCAACAACTCAAAAGTATATTACGCGTGACGATGATTCATTATTGTACTTATCCTTTCGAAATTTGGACAACTGTAAACAACTGGGAATCAATACAAAGATCTGCTCCGACGTCCTTCCGTATCCAATCGACAGCGACGCTATCTGCGAGGTCCAATTACTGAAGCCATTAAGGGAATTACCAAAGACCTGCCAAACTTCACTCCTATATGCCAAAGAATACAATGTCCAGGAACTTACCCAAAATTATTGGCAAATAACAGTGTCCGATCCTTTGCCTGTCACTGTCAAATGTCAAAATAAAGAAATTATTACGAAATTAATTTACACCAACTTTTACTTAAATTGCAACCAGAATGTAACGCCTTTATTGGAAGTACGAGGGTGCATTCGAAATATCCTATCGAAAACTACAAAACAGTCACTTATCGAAGCCATCCAGTCAGCATCCCCTACGAGTGTTGTCTTCACCTGCCAAACAAATCTTTAGTTCCCGATTTGCAGCCCCTTAAACTTAATAAATTGAACGTCGATGATCTAAATATTGCTCAACACAAACTTAACCACTATTCTGACCAATTAGACGAACTCATCAACGACCCATTTGTTACCAAACATGCACACTGGTTCACCATTTTTACCATCACATTGATTGCTGCCCTAGTAGTCCTTTATCTCTTCTGCAAATGCCGAAGAAGAAGAAGCCATTGCCGCATTGGAATGGCCATCACCATCACCATGACGACAATCCACCAACTCCTCCAATGCCCAAACCGAGGAACCCAATCCACGAAAAGCTCAGAAATCTGATGCCAAAAAGAAGACCAAGTGCTCATTTCAACCGATCAATCGAAGAAGAACAGATCGAACTCGAACTTACTGAAAGTTAAACGTTGCTGCAGTAGCACCAACTTTTTATTAATGAGGGGAGTTGTTATATCCGTCTCACACGTGCCAGGCTACTGACCTCCGGTCACACGGTATCAAGTCGTTGCAATTCCCACGTACGAAGCTACTGATTCAGCATTATTTTAGTATTTAAGCACCTAGTTTTAAGTTATTTGTATTTATTAACTTGTAGAATGTTACTATGCTAGTTTGAATTTTGAATATAATTTTGTTTGTAAAATCTATATTTGTTTGTGTAAAAATAAAGTTTTTTAAAAAGTTAAAAGTTAAAGTGTTGCTCTAACATATATATATATATATATATATATATATATATATATATATATATATATATATATATATATATATATATATATATATATATATATATATCAGGGTTGTGATTTAATAACAGATAAATTCAATAAAAGCGGGGGTATTTCTTTTCGAAAAATCCTCGGACACGTCGATTTTATTTTTGGATCGGGCATATTCTGACTCCAAATGTAGATATACAGGGTGTCGCAAGAACGTTTGACAAGAAAAATATAATAAATAATATAAATATTTTTTTTCAATGGAACCCCCTGTATATTTTTGCATTTTCGGATTCTCAGAAAAATTCTGGACATGTTTTATGTATAATGTCATATACCTATCTTCAACTGTATACGAAATAATTACGTTTAAATAATAATTTATAACACTTTATTGCAGCATAAATTGATTAATTACATTCCACATTTTTGAAAATTATTTTATCAAATGCTGGAAGTGGAATAATTGACACCTATTTGAAGTCTATGTCAAATATTCACAAACAGAGGGTATAGGTAATTGCAATGACTGGTTATAAAACGTTTAAACTGATTTGAGATGCTGTTAATGGCGGCCACTTCCAGCATTTGATAAAATAATTTTCAAAAATGTGGAATGTAATTAATCAATTTATGCTGCAATAAAGTGTTATAAATTATTATTTAAACGTAATTATTTCGTATACAGTTGAAGATAGGTATATGACATTATACATAAAACATGTCCAGAATTTTTCTGAGAATCCGAAAATGCAAAAATATACAGGGGGTTCCATTGAAAAAAAATATTTTTCTTGTCAAACGTTCTTGCGACACCCTGTATATCTACATTTGGAGTCAGAATATGCCCGATCCAAAAATAAAATCGACGTGTCCGAGGATTTTTCGAAAAGAAATACCCCGCTTTTATTGAATTTATCCGTTATTAAATCACAACCCTGTATATATATATATATATATATATATATATATATATATATATATATATATATATATATATATATATATATAACATTTGTTACGGAGGTACTTTTTACGTGCGTCGTACCATTATAACAGTCCAAAAGCATATAATATTAAGTTAGTTTTAACAGATTTATTTATTGATAGATGTTATTTTAACATTTTTTTGTTCTTAGGCCCATTTGTACAAAGCAGGTTTAAACTCAGTTCTACTAAACTGAGGTCAGGCGTTTGAACTTTCCGTATAATCTTAAGACTGCTGTCAGTGTCAAGAAATTAAAGAAATTAAAAGAAATTGAGATTTTACGGAAAGTTCAAAGGCCTGACCTCATCTCAGTAGAACTGATTTTAAACCTACTTTGTACAACTTAGCCTTAAAATGTGTAATTTTATAATTTCTTGAAAAATACTCGTCAGATGTCATTTGTGAGAATTGTTGTACTCTAACCATTTTATTTTTTAATCAATGTGTAAACTATTTCTTTTAATTAAAACACAAGAGTTACGATGAAGAAAACTTTACGAAAGGTACCATGTTTGCCTCAACGCATTGCTTTATTAGATCAAATATGAATACTGAATTGCACAATAAATTCCATCAACAAATATGCATATTGGGATCGATAAAACATATTGTACCAGACCGTTAACAATAAGAACATGGTTCCATTATAAATGCAATTAAAAAAAAACTGTAACATAATATTACAATAAAATTATTTGCACCACCTTTAATCCTATTGCACTTCGTAAGGACACCCACATTTCGGTCGCCTCGGGCGGCATAAGCGACAAAAAACAGTAAAATTTGTATTGTTTTATATTTATTTTGATATTTAGCTACGTGTATACCTTGGCATAAATTTCCGACATCCAAAGAACCATTCCGAATTAGAAACGGCATTTTGTATCCAGCTCAAATTTACCTTTAAACTAAAAAATATTTTTTAGTAAAAGTAGGTAAATTTGTGCTGGATACAAAATGCTTGTGATAATTAGGATCGTTTCTAAAGATAACAACACGCATGTGAGAATATAATATTTCTTTCTCGGAGAACTTAGTCACTTATTAGTAATGGATAGGTATTTGTCGAATACCTTAAACAAAAACAGTATTTTTTTGTATTGTAATACAAAGTTTAGTAGTAAACTCTGTAAAAAGAGAGATATTTGCATTATTTTACGTTTTCCTTTTAAATAAAGCCTTAAGAATAACTTAAGAAATTTAATATTAGAAAAAATGATGCTATTGACTGCAAAATTTTATTTAATTGAGTAAAAGGAGGAAATCTTAAGTTTTAAATCAATAACGTCGACCGTTAAAATAGATGTAAATAAATCAACCTAAAATACATAAACACTCTAACTAAATATTTATCTTTCTTCTATAAGACATGTTTTTACTGAAAAAAATTAATTTGGTTAATATTTTTACCCAGACATTGTAAAAACAATTGCACACCAATGATTTGTTTTATTGAAAACCTATGACATTTAATAATAACCTTCAAGACACATCAGTTTAAAAAGTCAGTTTTTCGCAAAAACATAGTAGGTCACCGCTTTTTTAGTACTTGTACTGACCTTTTATGAATAAAAACAGTACATGAAATTACATAGAATTAGAGGAGTTAAGTGTCCAGTTAGATGATCGAAAAAAAACGTTTTTAAGATTTTTCTCTAAAAAGCCCTTGTATATATATTCTGTATACTTTTAACAATATTTTGACATGTCCTATTTGTCAGAAAAAATATTTCGAAAACACTGTGTGGAGAAAAACGCGTTTTGAGCTTTAAAAACCCACAACGAGTTTATAAATTAGAATTTAATTTTAGTATTAGTAATAGTAATTAACTTAAATTTTAAATGTTTTTGGTGGCAATTATTAACTACATTTAACATAAAATAAGTAATGAAACTTAAATTAAAATAAGTTATTAACCAGAGCATTTATCTGTTTTCTTATTTTAGTCTTAAGTTTTGGATTTAAGAGAATTTCAAGGTTGTTTCTAAAGATTAAGCTGGTACCTACTTAACATTTTTGAAGACAAAAAAAGGTCCCACTTTTACATTACATAACTAAGTCGTTTAGTTAAAGTATTCCACATTGTTTTTTTATTTTTTTTCTTTCCTAAATAACGTATGTCCTAAAAGTTTTGGCACACAATATGTACCCGCCTCAGTTGACGACGAACATCTTGGTATACGAAGAAGCTGCGCTTGAGAGTATTTGGGGCACTTACGTCCTCTTTCGATATTTAAGACCATTCCTCCTCAATTCCAACGATAACGTACTCTTAGAAGATCTGTATTGCCTAGCCAGTCTCCTCGTTGTCATTCCAATCTGGTTTTTGCTCTTCTCACCAATCTCTCTGACCTCTGTTCGGTAAATGCACGTGGTCTTCCACTTTTTGGGAGATTCAGACATGGTATTCTTTGCTCGCACTCCGCTATTGTTCTATAAATGGTTCTGCGTGAAATGTTTTCATTCTGGAATATTCGACAGATTTCAGCTTTGGGTATTTGCCCAACTAACTTGTAGATACTATTTCTTATTTTTAATTTATACGACATCTTAAAGCGAAAACTTCAAAATAAATAAATCTCAACTGACAAGTAAATAAACTTTTGTTTACAAAGGCAACTTGATATTATTTTGTTTTTGTTAAAATTAAAGACAATGAGTTTTGTGCCAAAACTTTTAGGACATACGTTATACTTAAAGATCAAAAAAAAAAAAAAAAAATGGTCCGCTCCCTAATTTTTCACTCTTTTCAAAAATCCACCCTGCATTCGGCAAAATGCCGCCCTTACTTAATAAGAAGTGAAAAAATATTGTTTTGCCGTAAAAGCAATAGCAACCAACAAAAATAACGGCAAATCATTGCTATCGGAAAAAAACATCAAACAAATTTTTCTTTTTATATTCCTTTTTTTTTTTTTCATGCATTTTAAAAGGAATAATTCTTTTTATAGAAAACAAAAATAAAATCTAAAAAATGTTTTCATCTGCATGACTGGATAGTGGATATGGACTGGATCGCTTTGAAACTTGGTATAAATCAAACCTTTAAACGGCACATTTTTGTAAAATATAGAATGGTTAAACATATTATTGATACTTTAAAAATGCTGCAAAATCTGAAATGCTTCGCACCCGGTCTTCATATAAGATCTTTAAAAGGACCTTCCTGAGACTGCAGCTTCCTTATTTAAAAAATATTAAATCATGACTGTGTTTTCTCTATACTTTTATAAACTTTTGATTTTTTGTAAAAATACGAACACAATTTATTTATGACTGTTAGGGCTTTTAACAGGCTACTGGAAAAAACAAGTCTATAAATAATTTAAATAAATTTAAAGCAGTTATTGAAGACGTATTAATAAATGAGGGCCTTAGTTTCAAAGTGTACAATCTTCATGTTTAATACAACAGTGTGATAAATGTTCCAATACTTAAGGAATTTTTTCTAATTCTTTGGTCTTACAGCTGCTAACAAAGCTTGTCTTAACAGCTGACGTCATTATAATGTGAATCGAAAATAAAAGCGCTTACCGCCAATGACAAATGACATAATAAAGGGCACATATCTCTGTAAAAGGGGCCTTAGGAAAAAAATTCTAGAAACTTGTCACTTTATTTTTACGTGTTCTATAAAAATCCAAGAGATTGCCTACATATTCTTGGACACCCTGTATATGGTTCAAACCAGGGAAAGACCATCAATAGGACCGTATTATTTTAAGTTTTGGTTTGACCTTTGTTAGGATCAAAGCTTAGTTATGTTGTTTAAAATTTGTATCATTTAAGACTAGGTTTCAGTGCCGTATTAACCATTAGGATGACTAGGCTACAGCCTGAGGCCGCCATAGGCGTAATAGGCGCTAGACAGGGGAGTTTTTAAAGAAGTTTGGGTCTGGGTGGGGATTTTTGGTGACTAATTTCTCTGTAAATAAGGTGCTTTGGAATGAAATAGGCGCGAAAAGGAGGAAATGGCCATTTTATTTTTGGTTATCAAATTTTAATTCGGGTGGTGGCGCTTGGCACTCAAAATAGGCGCTACGGAGAAAAGGACCTTTTTTTGTTCTTCAAAAATTTTTATGGTGCAAAATAGGCGCTTCGGAAATTCTAGCCTAGGGCGCCTCAAACAGTTTATACGGCCCTGCTAGGTTTTGTTTTAAAGTAGTGTAATCCAGTTCTTTTAGATCAATACATACTTAAAATTGTAATTTTTCTTTATTTGAGCCAAAATGACTTAAATTTCTGTCTTTAAATTCTGTCAGTTACTAACTATATTATTCATTTAAACGATATCATATTAAAAAGGAGTCTTACTTAGTGGTATTTAATTAGTTTCTGCATAGTTAACAGTTTTTTCCTACGACCACATGTGAAAATAGTAAATAGCACACTGTTTTCATGCATAGAAAATGCCTTATATCACACTAGTGTTGCAAAGTACTTTACAACACAAGTGTTGCAAAGTATAATATAAAACTGTCATCGCTGTCATTGTTATTTAAAATAAATTTGGAGTTATCAGGTTGTTAATGGGATTTACATTGAAAAAGCCATGCAATATTTTTTAAATGAGGACCTTTTTAATTTTAAAATGATAAAAAGCTACTAGGTAAGTGATTTTTGATATAAAAATATTGTTAAACAGTATAATATATCGCAGTAAGGAAAAGTATATATCACCCTAGTGATGCAAAGTTTTCAATTGTTTTCTTATTTTTTCTGTGAAGACAAACAACTATTATTGTTTTTTGGTGAATAACTTGTGGTCGTAGGAAAAATAATGTACATTACTTGTGTGAAAATGACTTTCTTACACTCGTGGGTTTGTCGCACTCGGCTGACGCCTCGTGCAACAATATTCCCACTCATGTGAGATAAGTCAGTTTCCACCCTTGTAATGTAATATACTATATTTCAACAATTAGTAGGTAGGCTTAATTGTTGACAATTAGGAACTTAAAACAAAATTTGGATTTATTTATTGTCTGGAAATTCTGAAAGCCCTGTTAACATGTTAATTAAAATTAAGATAAGCTATGACCACTAAACTTGAAAATCAGAACCAGGGCCGTACTTTGAATTTTATAGAAAATGTTTAAGAATAATTCTAGAAATATCCTATAGGTAATTCATAATGATTAATTGTTATTACGGTAGCAAATTTAAACTTGGTATTAAAGTTATTATAATTTACATAAGTAGATTGATTTTAAATCCAGTGTTTTTTTTAAATAAAGTGCTCGCCAAAAAAATCGGGACAAGCAATTTTTAGCACCATATTTAACTTGTAGTAACTTTTAAAATAAAACATATTTTTAGCTGCGGATCTCGGTTTGCTAAAGCCCATTTCGTCTAGATGACATGGCGCAAAATGATTTTTGAATAATAATTAAGGAAAATCGGCCAAGGGATTTTTGAGCTAAGAATAAAAAACCATTTTTTCCAAAACTTTAACACCCTGTATCTCGAGAACGAAGCTTCAAAACATACATGTTTATATAAACTTTTTTTTATTTTTTTCATGTTTTATTGTCTATTAAATTTTCCCGATTAAAATCTGAAACACCCTGTATAATGAAAGAGTCAGTTTTGTTTGATTACCCTGTACGAAAAAAAAATAATTAAGTAGTAATTAATTTAAAATTTCCAGATCACATCAAAAAATCCACAAAAGACACATTTTAGGACAATGGATCTGCCTGGTAGCGTATCTGTAGCCAAAAGGCACTAATCGAAAAAGTAAAAACCGTCCAGAGGTATTGACCGAAGCTGCATATTGACCAAATTTCAAACCAAACAACAACGTACAGCCCAATTGTCATAGCTTAAAACGAACAATAGCCATATTTTCTGCAATTTTATCTTTACCTTTTGTTTGACCCCTGTATTTTATAGAAATGGCCATGTACCAATAAAGTGGTTAGGTAATAAAAAGAACCAGAAAATAAGCTTTCAGAATGTGAAAACCTGGTCGAAATCGGTAAAGCGGTTTTTAAGTTACAGCGTTTTAAAATATTGGTAGCAAAGTTTTGACACATTTTTTGTTTAGTAGTGTCTCTGGGGCTAAAGAGCTGTAATCAAAAAACTGGCAAAAACGCCTGGAGATATTGATGTTACTTTACTAATGACCTATAATTAAATGCGAAAAAAATTATTACCGGAATCACACACCTCTAAACTTTTTGTAATTTTACATCTGTTCATTGACCATGAACATTTGATTATTTTTCAAAAATCATTTTGCGCCATGTCATCTAGACGAAATGGGCATTAACATACCGAAATCCGCAGCTTCAAATATTTTTTATTTCCAAAGTTACTACAAATTAAATATGGTGCTAAAAATTGCTTGTCCCGATTTTTTTGGCGAGCACTTTATTTTAATGAAAGTAAACTACGTAAAGTAAGTCGAGTAATATAAATTATTTAATAAAACAGATACTGCAACCCGGTACTGCAAAGAAACGGTATAAAGACTATTCAACTTATCGTACGACAGGTTGTACAGACAGAATTACAGACAATCGGTGCAACAAGGTGCATATACTTTTGCCCACAGATCTATCGTACGACTTCTTAAACGACAACAATACAGATTATGCGGCCCGTGATATCTTTTTTAAGCGGGGCAAAAATTTCCCTCTGCCGCCCCATTTTTTTACTCTAAAGCAAGCCGATCAATGTGCAGCCAAGGAATATTAAACGTATGAAGGAAAAAAACGGGAATTTTAATTTATTTTTCAATTTTTCTATTTGAGAGAAAAAAATTACTTTTGTAAAGACATAAACACAAAAAAATATATATAAAAATAATGATCTAATATTCTTTATTACTATTTATCAAAGTATTTGTACCGGTTTAGCTAAATAACTTAACATATAGGCAATGTGAGGAAAAGAAACAGTCTAACGTGAATACCCGCATGTAAACATTTCTGTTTGGATTAGTCACATACATCATCACTAGCCGATATCCCAATACGTATTTGCTTAACCAGTTTATTAATAGTTACAAGAATTATTTTTCACAATAATTTCTTTTTTAAAATTATAGTTTTAGTAGCTAATAAAAAATAATAATGATAATAATAGAGACATTTTGCACCCCTTATTTTGCAATTCCGTTGTGGTTAACGTTATTCTGAGACTGCGCAGTAACGCAAACATGATCCGTTATCATTATTAACCATACCGGACTCCTTTAATTACGGATGAATACCGAAGAGCTTATCGTTATCGTTATCGTTATTGTTAAACTGCGTGGTGCCGGATTGTAGAGATTTTAATATCAATTATTTAAAAGGTTAAAATTTTAATGCCGTATTAATTAAAATATCATTTATACATAGGCTCTAATTAGCGAAAAATCTATAGCAGTAATAAAAATCAAATAGTGTTAAGAAATTAAAACGGACTTGCACTTTTAAGGATATTCTAAATCAGTAATTAATTTAGATGTTATACAATCTGGCACACTTGCTTTTTATTCTACTACCAAACCCAACCCTACTTTTTGTAATTTGCTTATACTGTATTGTTTGCATCTACTTTAAAAAACAGAAATCAACAGAAGTGTTTGCATATATTTAAATATCAATTTATATCTTATAAAGAATGAAAGTTAATACTGATTTTTCGTTAACTTAAAAATGGGTGAACCACAGGCAAAAATAAGGTTATGTGTCGAAAGCGCAGACGCAAGATAAATTTCTTAAAAGAGGCTGCAACATCTCTGTCTTAAATTGCTGCCGTAATCGTTATCTTTAATAACAATAACCATAAGGAGGCCAAAAAACGTCTGTTATTTTAAGAAGTGCAAAATGTCTCTAATGAAAAATTCTTATCCGGTAAAATTCACTTTTTTATTTAACAAAAAGTGACTTTTACTTCTTTAAATTTAAAATTTAGAGATAAAAATATTAATAAAATAATTAATTTTGGCTTTTCCTTGTTTTTACGCTTTATAAACGACTACAAAATCCAGGAAACTTGACAGAATCCCCCATGGAATTACTCTATACCTACATTTTTGAACTAGTACCAACGATATATTTTAATAGTTCGTTGCTAGTACTAAAAATCAAAACGTATTTTATTTTAGAAATGTATTCTTTAGATATACTATCACCAATGGCTTAAAACAAGCATTTAGTGCCTGGCTTAGTTTTTGGTTCGGTACTTACATCTATACGCGGGGAAGGGGCGGATGTAATTTCGACCAAGTTTAGAGCGGATACTAAAAACACCAGTTCTCGTCTGGCGTCTTGTTAAGATTTTATTTTATTGCATTAAAATGATTTCAACCGAGTGCCCATGAACCTTTGTTTATAGATTGAAAGCTTTGTATTGTAAGTAACTTAATATTGAATATTTCATTATTTTATTTCTTTTAAAGCAATAATAACTTTTATTATATTATATAAGAGCAGAATTGTTTCTTCATAATGTATAAAAGTTTAAATTTTCTTAAAATGTTAAATAAACTTTTAAATTTTATTCTGGAGAAAAGCCAAATAATATTTTGTTTAAATTTAATCTCCCAGAAAACAAATAAAACATAAAAATACAGAAGTAAAAGGGTGCGGGTTACCTTATATGTATTTTCAACCAAAAGGATGCAGGTATTATTTAAGAATATGAAAGATAACTCCGGTCAACACGATTTCTGGGTCTGACTTTTACATATTAAATTTTAGTTTCTCCTACGCCAAAACTAAGAAATACATTTTTTATTAAAGTTTGCTTTTGTAGAAATTTAAGAAATTCTCTATTTTTTTGGGCAAAATTAATTATTTTTATAAAGGGTGTAATTTTAATAATTAAGGTGGGAATAGAATTCTTAAGTGGATTTATAAAGTATATTAGTTTTAGTTTAATTAAGGAATAAAAAATGGACTTGTTCACCAGAACTAATCATTCGTAAGTGTGTATTAGTCTTGGATTTTAATAAGGAATAAAAAAAGGACTTGCTTACCAGAACTAACCATTCGTAAGTGTGTATTAGTCTTGGGTTTAATTAAGGAATAAAAAAAGGATTTGCTTAACAGAACTAACCATTTGTAATTCCCTAAAACTGTTTTAATTACCCTGTCGGGTGCCGTACTTACCTGCTTTACGGAGCGGTGTCGAAATTTCTTCTAACATAATCTGACCCTTCGATTACCCCAGGTACAAACACAATTTGCTGCATTTTTTCGATTACAAAATTCTAAATATGTTATTTAACTTTTGGGACATTCAACTTATAAAACTTGCAATACTTATTTAATGATAAATGCCAATATCCTAAACGCATTTTTTGGCATAAATTATTAATGACGGATGCCATCACATTATCTGCAACACGTGGCCTAATAACGGCCAATTGCCCACTTTCGCATATCTTTTGATACCTTTTTGCCAATGCCTTGCCATTAAAGAGTGTTGGCAATGCCAGTAAATTAAATGTACAACCCCGGCAAAAAATGTTATATGGGTAGTATCCAATTTAACCATGAAAAATCCTAAACAAAAGGCTAGGTTAGAATACATCCTCAGCTGTATAGAAAATCGTTCGCGGTAAATAAAAATTCCGAACGAATAAATAACTAGGCATGCGCTTTAAAACAATTCTAAATCAGTTCGATTCTGGTTCAGAATCAGTTCATTACTAAACCCGCGAACAAAGCTAATAATTATATGTACTTTTCCTTATCAGACCCTTTTTCTTGGGCAGGTAGACGACGGGATTCTGGTCGAAAATAAGCCCTCCGCAATGGGGCCATTGACGACAAAGTAAAAAATGGCGAGTCCAATACAAAATAATAGTTTTTCGTTCAGCGATTCCATATCAGTAATTAAATACGTAACAATAATTAGGTAATTTTGTAAATACCGATCTGCCTGATGACGTACGGGTTTCGCAGGAAAAGTTTCAAGATACGCCGAGAGAGAAGAGTATAAGTGAAAGTATTAGTTAAACAGAGATGCAAATATTTCAACTGTGCTCTGCTTATCAAACAGAAACAACTACAAATTCCTGCTGCAGAGAGAAAATAGCTTCATACGTACGAAGTTAAATGACTTAAGTCATTTACCATAATATTTTAGTGTATTTATTAAAAATAAAGTTTATTAAAGTGTTTTTAGTGATATTTACTGTGTTGGTGTACCAATATTAAAAAAGTGAACATTGAAAGTGTTTGTTACAAGATCCGGGATCCTGCAAAACTTTGATATGTGAAACAATATGGTGGATTATTATTATAATATACAAATACATAAATAAACAGGAGAACCTGTGAAGGTTGGTATACATTTTAAAGAGTTTAAGTTTAGTTTTCTGCTATTTGTTATTTTTTATTTATATATTTACTTACTATAATAAGTAACATGTAATTTGTCCCTGCAGTTATTAGAAATAAAATATATTTTTTATCTGATTAACATATTTGCTAAATACCTATTTGTTAATAAGGTTCGTGATTTCGTGGAATTACTGCAATGATGTGTTGCTTCGGTGATTATTTTGTTTGTTTAGATCTAATAGTACATCAAATGTAGTCAAATCGTATCATGCCATTAAATTATTTAGTATCAGTTTTTTCCTAAAAACAGCTTTAACTTATAACAGTGTGTCCCATTGTTTAAAAAAAAGAACAAAATATTAAAAAAAAAACTTATTTTTCTGGAGTTATGCTAACATATCTACATATGTTACATACTGGGTAAGTAACAAGTACTGCAACTTTTAAATATCTTTAAAAATGCTACATTTACCAAATTTTGTATACAGAGTGTCCAAGAATATGTGGGAATCTCTCGGATTCATATTGAACACGTGAAAATAAGGTAATTTTCTAGAAACCTGCGGCAACTCCGATTTTGACGAAATTTGGTATACGGGGTTTTTGGGGCGCTGATCACGAATCTGAAAGAATTTTTGGCGGAAACGTTTTGTTCTTGAGATATCCATCATCAGACTTGAAATTTAAACTAATTCTATTTTAACAATATTCCCCTTCTTTTGCACACAATTCTTGATTTAAAGCAAAGTGGTACACAATATTTGATTTTCACCTTTTAAAACCCTGATTTTTACATATTTTACATTATTCTTGCATTAAATCGCATAGCTATAGTCTGAATCATTTCAATCCCAGTGTGCCATGAAGCCCTATGTGTATGTATGGTTGCCGCATTATCAAAAAAGCCACTCAATTTAATGCAAAAATAATGTAAAAACGTAGAAAACGGGGTTTTAAAAGGGAAAATCAAATATTTTGTGACACTTTGGCTTTAAATCAAGAATTGTGTGCAAAAAGAAGGGGGAATGTAGTGAAAATAAGCTTAGTTCAAATTTGAACTTTGATGATGAATATCTCGAGAACAAAACGTTTCCGCTAAAAATTCTTTCAGATTCAGCGCCCCAAAAACCCCCGTATACCAAATTTCGTTAAAATCGGAGTTGCCGCAGGTTTCTAGAAAATTACCCTTGAATAACTTTTACAGCACTTGGTATAGTGAAATATTTTTTTAATATAATAAATACTAGTTCGGACTTTTTCAAATTATATCTTTGTAGAACATTTGCATTTATTAGTTCGCCAGTGGCGGACTAACCCTTACACAATAGTGTTAAATAATTTTAAACCCTGTATCATAAAGAAATGAAATACCTAAGTATTTTTAGGTAGCTTAAATCCCTATCTAAAAAAAGGTACTCTTGTTAGATGTCGATAAATTAAAACGTTTTCGAGAAAAACAAGTTTTTGTTTAGAAGGGACATTATTATTCTTTTGCAAAGGGTACTAAAAAAACTTATAAAAATATTTTTTTTTATTTTCACGAAAGTAAAAATTACGTTGCAGCATTGTGGTGGGTGCATTACCATTTTGAAGAGTCCTAGCTTGTATTTATCATATTGAAAAAGTACAATTTGCTGCCAATTCAACCCTTGACCCTCCCGTAAATCATCCAATTCCAGCGGTTACCCCAGTTCCTTATAAAATGCCCGATATTATTTTTAAGGTAAAACACATTAAGCGTATCCTTTCTTCCCTTAACACCAAGAAATCGTCTGGGCTGGATGGCATACCAGCAATCGTTTTAAAAAAATGTGCTCCAGAACTTGCACCAATCTTAACTCGACTCTTTCGAATTTCCTACAACACAGGTATCTTTCCGGAAAGCTGCACGTGTTCAACCTATTCCCAAGAAAGGATCTAAATCTCTTCCATCTAACTATAGACCAATTTCAATTCTCTCAGTTCTTTGTAAAGTAATGGAAAAACTAATTAATTCACAAATTCTTAAGTACTTAGAAAAACACAAAATTTTGCATGACAGGCAGTATGGATTTCGCTACAAAAGATCTACAGCAGATCTTCTTTCCTTCGTATCACACTGCTGGAATAAGTCTCTTGAGTTTCTAGGTGAGTCCCAGATCGTTGCTCTTGATATATCCAAAGCTTTTGACCATGTCTGGCAAACTCTGTACTTGGCTCCCTAGTTATTTATCTGATCGTATATCAGTTATTGTGGACGGCCATTCTTCAAGCTTTCACCAAGTAAATGCTGGAGTCCCTCAGGGCTCAGTTCTGGCAACAACATTGTTTCTTCTTCACATCAACGACCTTCTCTCGTCCACAACTAATTCCATTCATACTTTCGCCGACGATAGTACCCTTCACTCCAGTTTTCAGGTTCCTAAACCCATTACTAAACCTGACTTGGAAAACAAACGCAGAGCGATGCAGATATCTCTTTCGCAGGATCTTAATTTAATATTGGATTGGGGCGCTAAAAATCTCGTCCATTTTAATGCATCCAAAACACAATCATGTTCCTTGTCGCGAAAAGAGTCATCAAATACTCATCCTCTACTTATGAGCGGCTAAGTTTTACAGAGTAAAGACACCTTTAATCTTGTGGGAGTCACATTTGAAAGTAACCTTAACTGGCATAAACACATTGTATCTATAGCCACGGCAGCTTCAAAAAGCTTGGATTTCTCTTTCGAGCCAAAAGTATTTTTCCCCTTCTAATTTATACACTTTATACATGTCCCAAATCCGACCTCCCTTGGAATATTGTTCTCATATCTGGGGCATGGCGTCCCCCACAACCCTGAGCATTCTTGATTCTGTTCAAAGAAGAGCTATTCGTCTGATTAATGATCCTTCACTTACAGAAAGGCTTCCCTCTCTTGCACGTCGTCGGGCTGTGGGGGATTTATCGCTTTTTTATAGGTACTTCCATGGCTTCTGCTCTGAAGAATTGTCCAGTATGGTTCCTCCACTTACGGTTCCCAACAGAGAAACTCGTGGTTTCGCGCGTATGCATCCCTATACGGTCCAACTGGACAGGCCCCGAACTTCCCACTTTGTTCGTTCTTTTATCCCTAGAGTTTCTAGGTTGTAATTCAAGTATTTAAGTCCCGTTTCAACAAACTCCCTCTTGCCTCGCTTAAGACACCCAAGGTACGTTAGTATTTAGGCTTTTAGCCTTCGCGGTTTGTCCAGAGATAAAAAAAAATAAATTTATTATAACAAGTGATAAAAAAGTTATTCAAGAAAAACTGATTTTCATTGGCGTCCTTTAAGGGCACATATCTCTGTAAAGAGAAACTTTGGGAAAATATTTTATATAAACTTGTCACATTATTTTTATGTGTTCTATGCATCCGAGAGATTGCCCACATATTTTTGGACACCCTGTATAGAGGGGTTTAGGACATGTGGAATTAAATAGTGATGCTAGAACTGTTGCCAGATTTCCTAGTTTTGTGCTACACGTATTTTTTCCTATTTTTAAATAGAATGCCCCAGTTATTTTTATTGAATTAAACTGGGCGCAGCACATTTAGTTACTAAATTTTCAAAATCCTGTTTCTATTAGTTGCCGAGCTATAATACACTACACTTTCAGCAAAAAGTCCGTTAGCGCCTAAATATTTTTAAGACCGCTAAACCTGTATTTACAAAATAAGGTATTTGGGAATTTTTAAACATTCCTAATTGATACATTGTTGCCAAATTTTAATAAAATTGCGGTGTTGTCATCTCGATAACTAATTAAGATTGAATTTTAAAAATTTTAATCTTGGCAATGTTTGCACGTTTTTTTTTATTGCAATTAAAATAAATAGGCCATTCCATCTAAAATACCAAAAATATTACGTGTAGCGCAAAACTGGAAAATCTGGCAACAATGACAATATTAATGAATAATTCTACTTGTCCAAAAACCTTCAAATGTCGAAATGTGTAAGCATAAGCGGTTTTTAGAGATATTTGAGCGTATCTAACTTTTACCTAAAATGTGTAGTTGTCATATCCTAGCAGCTAGTAAAAATGAAAATTTGAAAGTTTGTAGAATTAATTAATTTGGCCTGCGCAATTTATTGAAATAAAAATAAATTTATTTTTATTTAAAAATATAAAATATATACGTATAGCACAAAACTGGAAAATCTCAAGTGAAAACTAAAATTAAGCGACTTGGCAACGTTACAGTTGCAAATTTAGGACATAAGTAATGACATTTCATAATCAAATTTTGCTTCTGTTTTACCGGTTAATATTCTGTTTTTTAAAGACTTTTATAAATTATGGGATGAATGTAATAAAAAATAAGAAAATAGTTAGTCTACAACTAGTTTTAAGCGTTTAATTGCCATCATGGATTTCGTTAAAAATTCAGCAATGAAGCAAAACATGCGAAGTCAGTTTTGGTTTATCTGCGGTTCAAGTCTAAATAACGAAGAACTTACGCTTTATGGCTATATATAAAGTTTCTCGAAATACTGACTATTATCCTGTTTGTGATATCTAGGTTTTCAGACAATGATGCCTTATATTTTTCGTGAAATTTAATAACTAAGTAATCAGGTAATTTATGTAAATATTCTTCGCCAAATTGAATCTAGATAGGTATCCATTTTTATCAGCTGTTTGACCGAATTGCAACACTGTGCTCCCTAATTTGAATTCCCAAGACTCCTATTAAAATCTTTACACCCGATACTTTCCAGATACCAAATTTCATATATGTAGCTTTAGCGGTTTTAAAGATATTTGAAAATTGCAGGACATTTTACTAACCCAGTATACTCTGTCCCAGAGTTGAATACTGAAATCCTGTTTTTGAATATGAATCCTGAATACTGTGTTCTAAAAACTATGACTCGAAAACGGTATTCACAATCCAGAATCCAGAATACCGATTAAAAAAGTAAGTTGTTAACCGTAATCAACGCAAAATATCCCAGTTTCTGTACAGCCATCGTTAAAAGGCAAGAAAACGTAAGTGGTATTTTTTAAAAATTATCAGTTTAACTTCCATCAGTTCCTTCACTTGCAAACGATGATGATTATTTGATCACGTGACAGATGCCATTTAAATTATTCAATAATTAAAATTCAGAATGAAGTTAGCCACATATTACTTTCCAACTCGGTTTCCAAAGAATGTTATTAGTTTCACTTCCATCAGTTTATTCACTGTTCATATCCGAAAAGGAAAGCACTATAATTGTAAATCTAAAGCATTGCCTTTCAACCAATAGCTGCACAGGCGCGCTTGTGGCTGCTCCGGTTGTATCGGCAGCGTCGATCTCCGGAGTTAAGCAGTGAAGTGCGCGCCCATAACTTGATGGGTAACCGGCGTTGTCGGTTTTGGGCAACGGCACGCGGTGTTCTGCTCGGGGGTGAACGAACGGACGAGCAACAACCATCCAAGTTATGGAATGAATGGTGTGTGAATGGGAAGGAGTAGGGGTCAAGGTACAATAAGCCTTCAGGCTGCAGTGCACCACCTAGGGGGCGGTCGTCGGGCCTGGGTGGGATGACCCCGAAAGTGCGAAAAAAATAGCTTGCACACCTTTTCGTTGACCTTGCAGGGTATAGCGAAAACTAAAAGAGATAAAACAAATATGATTGCACAATCTCGATTTTAATTTTTGAAACAAATTCAATGGTAAAAGTAAACATGGCTAACTTAATTCGTTTTGGAGATGCAAAGTTAAAATTTTGTCTATTTGGCCAGGCACTTGTAACTCGCTTGATATTGGAGATAGAAAAAAAAATGTAAATAGAAAAGGTTTTGGGAATTTTACGTAGACTTCAGTGGCGTACCTATATTTTTTACTTTTATTTTAAAGTTATAACACAAATTTAGGTTTTTATAAATGGAACACCCTGTAAATTTTATCACCAACAGAAACGTCTCCCTAAAAGCCGTAAGAAAATACCACATTTGATAAATTTAATTTGTCATAATTTCGAAAATATAGCGATTGTCAGGAATTCGATAATAAAATGGTAAAATAAAGCCTGTATATTTAAGAATTTGCCACATTTAATTTTATTAATTTAAAAAATATACGTACGCCACTACATTCTACGTAAAAGTCCCTAAAACTGTTATATTTATATATATTTTTTCTATCTCTCTAATATCAAGGGAGTTACAACTGCCTCGCCAAATTGACAAAATTTTAAAAACACTCTGTATCTCCAAAACGAATCAAGTTAGCCATAATTTACTTATACCATTGATTTTATTTCGAAAATTGAAATCGAGATTGTGCAGTCAGATTCGTTCTATCTCGTTTACTTTTCGCTATACCCTGCAAGTAGCTACAACCAAAAGATCTTTCAATATTCTGTATCAAATTAAAATAGCGGAACGTTTTTAATGTGTGTAAACTGGTTTCAAAACGCTGTTTATTACAAAATATCGTAGCCAGTACCTGCCACCAGTACAGAGATTTGACACTCTCCGCTCGCCGCTTCCACTTGGTATCGAGACCTAAGTGGATTTCCAGTGACGCAAATAGAGCGCTCCCGAGTAGCTCAGGAGCATTTCGTTCTACTTTATGGCGTTCCAGTGACGGAAAGTGTTATGCACCTGAGCTACTCCGTTTTTCTTTCCCCTTGCCCCTCATGCACCAACCCCTCTTTTGGTTTTTGTGCTTCAAACGTGTTTTTTATGATTAAGGATGGATTTTTTAAAATTATTTATTTAAAAAGGAATTAGATATTAAAAAGATATTATTATAAAGCCAAGAAAGGTTAATAACAACAAAATTTTAAAATTTCTTAAAGTACCTCTCTTATGTTGTCTAAGGATGCGTTCCAGTGACTAACTTTTTAGAGCAGTTCAAGAGCTTCAAGCCCTGGAGCGTGACACACAAAAATTTTCGTCACTGGAAAGACCCTCTGAAGGTAAATGTATAGTGATATATTTTTAAACTAGATATCTTAAAAATCCCTAAAATAATCCCCAAAACCTCTTGTAGTGTTCCACAGGGTTACAACGCTCAAAATGCTCCTTTTACCGTCTGCTAAAGGAGCATTTTGAGCGTTGTGAGCGCTTAGTGGAACGTACCCCTGTTGTTGTCTTCTTGAATGAATGAAAAATTCCAACAAGTGCGCGTGCGCATATACAAAAATTGTCTCAGGAAAACTTTTAAAATAATAAAAAAACATTTATAACACAACATTCGTAGATAAAAATTAAAGTAAATATATGCAATTAAAAGTACCACAGTTATTTCAAGCAGGCTAATGGCCGCCACTCCCAAATATTCTGAAAAACCAATCTGTGTGTTTACTTGTATATTAATTATTGACTTAATTTATTAAGGTTTAAACAGGTTCGCGATGATATGCAGATGATACAAACTAGTTTTTCAGGACCACTGTCTTGAATTTTACCTGAGAACCGTGTAAGTTGTTGTGTACGTCTACACATACTTATGCCACGAATTTTATGATAAGTACCCGTTTACAAATACTTATTAATTTAAGAAGATTTACAAAGAAGTACGACTGTACCAATTTTTTTGCAATCATTACGTAAACTTTCCAGCAAACACTATTTGCCGGCAATGTACATTTTTCATATTGGCATTGATGGTAAAGCATTGGCAATTGGTGGCAATATTATGCCAACATCTTATACGCATTAAAAAGTTAATCCTAAATAAACACTTAATTGCCAATAAATTTTACTTGCAGGCGAATTGCCGGCAAGCATACAAAAATGGCGGCATACCAATCCTGATTAAATAAAGCACGCGTTTTTGTTGCAGGCAAATAAATATTGGATTTTTGAAGGCAAACCTTCAACGCATATTCATACTTTTTAAACCATATTATTAACATTGGTATTTAACTAACATTAAAGCAATTTTTTGATCTGTTTTATTTATAATGGCAGCTAAACAACATTATTTTATGTTTTTTTACATAATTTAAAGGAAATGGCCTTTTCATAACATTTTATTGTTAAAAATCATGCAAATAAAAATTAGGCCAAACAAAATGTTTATTATGTATTTTGGAGCGAATAAAAATAAATTGATGGTAAAACTAGCTACGTTAATTTCGACCGAAGGTGACCGCTTTGTGCATTTGTTTTCTACGTGGTTTTCTAGCTTTTTAGTTTCTTTTCTAAAGAAAAGAGTTTTTTAATAGACATAATTAAATGTATTCATTACCTAATAAGTAAGTGTTGTGTGATTAATTGGTGATGGCTAGTCGAGAAGGCAAGATATTCAAGTAGACTGTTAGGAGCTGTAAATATTTTGTTTAAAACTTTATTAAAAGTTTTAAAGACGTGTTAATAAAAAATATATATATATATTTGATAGTTTTTTTGACATATCGATAGATGGCGTAATGGACAATAAACTACTACGTTTCTGCAATATCTTCGCTTTTTATCGTCTAAACCGTACCCATTAGACAAAAATAATTCGAGAGCGGTTTGCGGTAGGTGATCTCACTTAGCTTTGAAAGAAATATCTTCGGCTATTGTGAAAATCTGCATCTCCAAGTTGGACAGTGTTCCGAGAGATGGTACTTTGCATTGCAAGGAAATTGCATGCAGTAAGGAGTTTTTTCCTATTTTAATTTTCAAATAAAATATCGCATCATTTTAGCTTTTAAAAAAGTATATGCGACAATTTTCGTCAATAAGACGTCAGCTTGCTGCTTGGGAGTATCTGCATTTGCCCACTTTCGTGTCTTTTTGTTATCTTTTTGCCAATAACTTATTAATGATGGATGCCATCATCTTAAACGCATTTTTTGCCAATAACTTATTAATGACGGATGCCATCACTTTATCTGCAACACGTGTCCTAATAACGGCCAATTGCCCACTTTCGCGTCTTTTTGAATACCTTGCCATTAAAGAGTGATGGCAATGCCAGTAAGTTAAATGTACAACGCCGGCAAAAAATGTTATATAGGTTGGTCTCTAAAACTTTACCTATACCTATAACATACTTTTTCGTCGATTTTAAAATTTCGTTTCGTTTTATTATTACGAGGGTTACACAGGAGGATCCAAAATTTTACACAGGAGGATCCAGAATTTTTGTCAAAAATAGATCCGTGTAAAATAAATACCTAAGTTCATAAGAACTTCGTTTGAATAATCAATATTTGCGTTTATTTTGAAAGATTATTTTAAACACCATCAATAACTATTTATAAGTTACTTATGAAAGTCACCAAACAGTCATAAGCTTGATATTTCCATGGTTACTTAAAATTAAATTCTTTTAAAAATAATTTTTATACAAAAAGCGGCTTTATTAAGAAAAGTTAATGATTTAGGTATAAAGATATGATATGTCATCTTAAAGCGTTCTTCTTTATCTTTTATTTTATTGAATAATATACAGGGGTTTTATTTGAAAAAATGATCATTTGACTCCTTTTAAGAATAACGGAAATAATAGTAATTTTAGCACATCCTGTATGATATGTAGTCGATTTCTCGGTGTGAATTAAATACATCGTGTTTATCTAAACTACCACCAAAACATCAACTTCTCATGAATTGGAAGCAATAATTTACTTAAGTTTAATCAGGGCTGTTTTAAACCATATTTAACGCGGATTATTTTTATCGAAAACCGATAGAGATAGGAGGGCAATATTAACAAAAGGTATTATAATAAAAGGGCGAATATAAAAACTTGTTAATATAGGGGGTGTTCCATTTAAAAAGTAAAGTTTCTAAGACTTTTTGATAGAAGCGGCAACGTTGCAATGCTGAAAATATTTTAGATCGATAGAACAGGTAAGAAAATGTAAAATGCTTAATTTTTAGGAAAATTCTGCGTTCCGTTTTCCATAAACGTCTAACCTACCATCGACCGTGAATCACCCTGTATATACCAAAAAGCTTAAAGCTCTAGAATTGCATGTTTTTAATAAAACAAATGAAAATGACACATTAGCTGATATGAAAATCTAAAATGTTTTAATATCCCGGAGATTATCTCTGCGTTTTCCAAGACTACAAGACGAGATTAAAATGTAGGAAATATAAACTGATAAATAACTAGTTTACCAACGCGAATTAAAAAGCTAGTAAATAAATATGCCGAAAATTTGCTTCTATAATTATTATTAATAATACGTACAAGTGCATTTGTCGTTTTATAAATACTGTTTAAGATAACTTTCAGGAAATTTGTGGTAGAACTTACTTATTTTAGATACTTTTACCATACGTTTTTACATAATTATCAAAACGGGCAGCCTTCATCAAACACCAAAACAATCATCAAGTGATTTTTATTTGAAAACTATTAACGATAATTATATTTAACATTAGAGACATTTTGCACCTCTTAAAACAACAGACTTATGGCCTCCTTATGGTTATCGTTATTAAACATAACGATTACGGCAGCAGTTTAAGACAGAGATTTTGCAGCCTCTTTTAAGAAATTTATCTTGCGTCTGCGCTTTCGACACATAACCTTATTTTTGCCTGTGATTCACCGATTTTAAAGTTAACGAAAAATCAGAATTTACTTTTATTCTTCATAAGATATAAATTGATATTTAAATATATGCAAACACTTCTGTTGATTTCGTTTTTTAAAGTAGATGCAAACAATACAGTATAAGCAAAACACAAAAAGTAAGGTTAAGTTTGGTAGTAGAATAAAAAGCAAGTGTGCCAGATTGTAACTAAATTAATTACTGATTTAGAATATCCGTAAAAGTGCAAGTCCGTTAGAATTTCTTAACACTATTTGATTTTTATTACTGCTATAGATTTTTCGCTAATTAGAGCCTTTGTATAAATGATATTTTAATTAATACGGCAATAAAATTTTAACCTTTTAAATAATTGATATTAAAATTTCTACAATCGGGCAACCACGTAGTTTAACAATAACGATAACGATAAGCTCTTCGGTATTCATCTGTAATTAAAGGAGTCCGGTATGGTTAATAACGATAACTGATCATGTTTGCGTTACTGCGCAGTCTCAGAATAACGTTAACCGCAACGGAATTGCAAAATAAGGGGTACAAAATGTCTCTATTGTCTATTTTCTTTATGGTAATTGTTTACAAACCGGACGCATCGCCGATTTTAATGAAATTTGGTATAGGATTCTTTTTGGGGCACTGAGTACGAATTCAGAAGAATATTTATTATCAGACTTAAATAGGATAATATCCTACATTCACAATTTTCCCCTTTTTTTTTGCAAACAGTGCTTGATTTAAAGCTAAATTGGTACTTAATATTTAATTTCTACCTCTTAAAACCCCATTTTTCTATTTATTTTACCCGTTTTTTTACTTGCAAAGCTTCAGTTTTAATCATTTGAAACACAGTACTGTGGGAAAAATGGGTAAAATAAACAAAATTCAAATATTAAGTGCCAATTTACCAGAAAACTCAAGAATTGAGTACAACAAGAACGGGAAATATGGTGGATTTAGGTTAGTTTCCTATTCAAGTCTGGTGATAAATATCTCGAGAACGAAACGTGTCCGAATAAAAAAATATTTTAGATTTGTAATTAGCGCCCCAAAAACCCCTATATCAAATTTCCTTCTTTATTTATACATTCTTTTAGGATAATGAATAGATTTTTTTCCGTACTTACTTTTTCCCGTGGGAAACAAGTAAGTCCTTTTTCGGACAAACATCCAGGTAATTAAAGGCAGATATTCAATATTTAGAATATTTTATGTTACAGAACTTACATTCCCTTTATAGTAAAAGGTGGTAAAAGTCAAACCAGACATTTTTTAACTTTATAATATACAAAATAGCTACTAAACCATTACTTTTGGTTCCAAATTTTAAATTTAAATCCGTCAAATCACAAAATTACATGGACATGGACATATTTAATAATTTAGTGCAATCCCTATCTCTCAACGCACTGTGCGGCAGTTAGAGTTCTTATAATGTAATGATAACATAATTTACATATGTTTATGAAATAATTTTTTTACCAATAAATTTACCATGCATAAAAATGTTTGTATTTTTATTCCCGAAAATCGCATGTTGGACGAAAAAGTCGAGAAATCAAATTTTCCCTAAAATAAATGGAGATCATAAGAATAGTTTTTATTTTACGAAGAAGCAGTGGCGTAGGTACGTAATATTTTCATAATTTTAAAAATATTTAGTCTATGTTCCTGTACGGGCGCCACTGGTTAATATTTATAAATATAGGAAGTTTATTTATTTATTTATTTATTTATTAACGGATACTCCATTTTACAACAATTAATTACAATATAAAAAAATTACATAACAATATTTAACAAAATATATTTTTTAAATACATCACAGTAGAGCAACATCACAGACCATTAAATCACTTTAAAAAATAATACTCACAATAATAATTTAATTCTAACTTACGCTAAGAGATCATTAAAGACGAATCAGTACCCTCTTAAAACTAGGAAGAGTAACATCAAAACGCAAATTTAATTCATTAAATTCACTCTGCATTCTCACCAATGGAGCATGCAAGCCATAATTAATAAGTGTAATACTATTAAAAATATGAAAAAGTTTTTATAAATATGGGCCCGCAAACTCCTCGTTCTCAATATATAGGGTGTTTAACCTGTTTTTTTTTTAAATATCTTAAATATTCTTTATCCAATTTAATTTAAATTTAGCAATGATATTTATGGTATTAAGGGGGTAATTTATCAATAACTTACATTTATTAGGTGCGAGCGGCAGTGGCGTTGTGTGAGCAAAATCAGGCGTAAGCGAATTGGTCTCCGTGAGGCCCCTTTTGTCGACAATAATAGTGGAAATGAATTTTGAGAAGCAAAAAAAAAAGATCCTAACCTTTCCTGCGAGGTGGCGTAGGCGAAGTCGTATCCGCGAGGCCCCTTATTATGTGAGGCTCCTTTTATAATCGATTGCACTTACACACAAAAAAAGCCGCACATTTTCATTTTTTTAGTTCTAGGTTATGTCTCTAATGTCCCTATGTCACATTTCATACCTTCATCTTGCCGCGAGACCGTACCCAGCAAACACTATTTGCCGGCAATGTACATTTTTCATATTGGCATTGATGGTAAAGCATTGGCAATTGGTGGCAATATTATGCCAACATCTTATACGCATTAAAAAGTCAACCCTAAATAAACACTTAAATGCCAATAAATTTTACATGCAGGCGAATTGCCGGCAAGCATACAAAAATGGCGGCATACCAATCCTAATTAAATAAAGCACGCATTTTTGTTGCAGGCAAATAAATATTGGATTTTGAAGGCAAACCTTCAACGCATATTCATACTTTTTAAACCATATTATTAACATTGATATTTAACTAACATTAAAGCAATTTTTTGATCTGTTTTATTTATAAATGCAGCTTTTTTGACATACCGATAGATGGCGTAATGGAAAATTAACTACTACGTTTCTGCAATATCTTCATAATCAATCAAATAAAATATCGCATCATTTTAGCTTTTAAAAAAAAGTATATGCCACAATTTTCGTCAATAAGACGTCAGCTTGCTGCTTGGGAGTATCTGCATTTGCCCACTTTCGTGTCTTTTTGTTATCTTTTTGCCAATAACTTATTAATGATGGATGCCATCATCTTAAACGCATTTTTTGCCAATAACTTATTAATGACGGATGCCATCACTTTATCTGCAAAACGTGGCCTAATAACGGCCAATTGCCCACTTTCGCTTCTTTTTGATACCTTTTGCCAATGCCTTGCCATTAAAGAGAGTTGGCAATGCCAGTAAATTAAATGTACAACGCCGGCAAAAATGTTATATGGGTAGGCGACTGCCTACATCGCCTACGCCTAGACGCTACTGCCGAGCCGAAACTAAAGGAATATTTATAACAAAAAACGGTACGAGGCTGTGTAAATGTAAGCATATAAAACTATCGCTATTGTATCTCCTAACTTTTTTTGTATGTTGTTTAGTTTAATAAAGAAAAATCACTTAATTGCACATTTTTAGACCATATAAGAAGCATTACGGAAAATTATTTAATAGGTTTATATCCAGTCTAACAACTCTTACTAAAATAAGTAGTTTCGAAATCTTTCAGTTTTGAAAAGTTAAACACCTATAGTATCTTAAGAACGAATTACCGGATCCATGTTTATTTGAACTTTTCTTTATGTTTTCTGATATAAAATCTGCCCTTAAATTTTCTTAACAACATTCTATAACACCCTGTATAACACAGCAGTGTTTTTAATTGCCATTACACCCAAACCACAAATTATCAGAATATATTGTGCCCAAACCCTAAAGGATTAGTTGGGTTTGAATGATTCTTTCTTGCTAAACTTTTAGCCTTCTCAGAATTTAAAGGATTATTGCAAGTTGCCTTATTAAGCTTGAGAATTATTAATACCGGCCTTATTTAAATAGTGATTGTACCCATAATTTAGAGTTATTGCAAATCCTGTTGACAGTATAGAAGGAACAGATTAAAAATGTAAATTCGGTGCTCTTTGATAAGAAAAAAAATCACAAAAAGTTTAAAGCAAATAAATCCGCATGCTTGTCTTCGCGGCCGCCTTTGCTATATTTCTTTTATGATATGCCGGTTAATGCAGCTGGTCATCGCACTATGGGATAGAAATTAATTTTTTTGGTCAAAATTCTGAAACCAATCTAACCTAAAATGAGGTGCTTTTTACTGGAAAAATATTATAAATTATTACAAATGCTTTTTGGGAACCTAAAACTTATTATATGTTATTATTCTTAGAAGCGTAATATAGATACATCTTCCCAACTTTTTTAAATTTTGTAACGTATAAAGTAAATAAAAAACACAGTTTTGTTGGGTAGATTCTGTAGAATCCATATCTTTCATTAGAATGCTCTTATCTTGTAGGATATACAGTGTAGGACAAAACATATTAAATTTTAAAATGGAAAACCTTGTAAATTATAAAAAAATCTTGTATCTGTTCTTACACTCAGAAGTAGCAAACAGTAGGAAGGCAATTGTAAGTACAAAAACTAATAAAGAAAAAGGTAAAAAATCTTTGACAAAAGTAGCGAAACTTCGCGAGACTGCATCGCAAACACAACAATAGCTCTTATTATTTAAACTCTTTTACTTTTTAAGTAAACAAGGCTAATAATAAACTAAGTAGATTAAATGTTGTATATTTATGTTTACTTAAAATACATTTTCAAGTTTCATACTACCCCAATAGAAGTCGTCATATGCTTTTATAATTTTGCGTACATGTAGTTTGGAGTATCTACTTTGAAATATGAGCCATTAAAATTTCAAAGTTGCTTTTTGGCGAAAATAATGGATTTCTATCCCATAGTGTATCGGCGCGTCGCTGAAAGGATAGCGGCGCCTTTGTATAAAATAGTCCGATTTCAGGCGGCCTTTTTTATGTTTTTTGTATTATTTTTAAAGGGTACCGAATTTGCGCTTTTAAAATGTTCTTACTATACCATTAACCTAAAAAAAGGGGAAAAAATTTTACTATATTTTCTTTATTGTTTTGTGTTGTAGGGTTTTGTTTAACACAATTACAGAAATACATTTGAAAAAGCAATGTTTTAAGTATTTTTACTTCAAAAAACTTTTTAATTTTGTGGTCGGCAGCCGTTCGGTTGGACGATCAGTTCCGAAGTTAAAATAAGACCAAAATAAGGTACGACTATGACACGACCTAAAACCGACATAAATAAAGCCAGGCACTATACTTATTAAGGGAGTCCTTATTCTACCATGCATGTGCGCAATCTCAGATGTCAAAATAAGGCCGGTATTATTAGTGCCTGGCCTTATTTCACTGTGCAATATTTATCTATTATTTGGGTGCTCGTTTTCTTATTTTAGTATGTACCAAAGATATAGCTGTAATAAGAATATTAATTATTATTATTGCAACAACAACTAAAAGCAAGTTAAGTGGTGAAAAAAAAAATTAAACAAATAAAACCAGTTTAGATGGAAATTCTGACAAAAGTTTATTTGAATATAAAAAATTATTATTAAATATAATATATAGGGTGCCTTTTTCAAAACTCACAATTGCTATATTTTTTTTTCTTTTTATGTGGCAACTCTCTGTAAATCTTATAAAAATAGTTTTTATTTTCATAAAAAAGATGAGGTAAAATCAAATACCATCCTTAAATTTTAGAAAAATCATACCTTATTATTCATAAAGAATACCAGAAAAATACCAGAAAATTTCGAATTATAATAATTACAAATTAATAATAAATTAATATATCTAATACTTCCTGTAGAGCTAACCCACCCTTATAAAAAGTTTTGGTTAGGTCTGTTACACAAGCGCTAGACACCAAAGACCAGTTGCTATTACTTTTTCTTGACAAAATTTACAAAGAGGACTAACCCTGAGGAGCTTTCCAGTGACGCAAATAGAGCGCTCCCGAGTAGCTCAGGAGCATTTCGTTCTACTTTATGGCGTTCCAGTGACGGAAAGTGTTATGCACCTGAGCTACTCCGTTTTTCTTTCCCTTGCCCCTCATGCACCAACCCCTCTTTTGGTTTTTGTGCTTCAAACGTGTTTTTTATGATTAAGGATGGATTTTTTAAAATTATTTATTTAAAATGGAATTAGATATTAAAAGAGATTATTATTATAAAGCCAAGAAAGGTTAAAAACAACGAAATTTTAAAATTTCTTAAAGTAGTAAACTAACTTTTTAGAGCAGTTCAAGAGCTTCAAGCCCTGGACCGTGACGCACAAAAATTTTCGTCACTGGAAAGACCCTCTCAACGCGAGTTAGCTCTAAAACAAGGTTAGTTCATATTTATAAGGTTGCGACACATTCTCAACTTTTAGGCGGTTCGAGGTCGGGGACGCAAGAAAGAGCACTCCACGGAGAAAAGTTGGCAAGACTGGATAAAATCAAAACTGATGATCAATCCAATGGCGTCTAGAATTTGCGCATTTCATTTTGCATTGTTTTGGAAGTGATATTTGTTGAAAGATGTAATTCTAAATGTTTTTTATTTAAACTAAAAGAATGTACAACTTAATAATAATTAAAAACTGTTGTGTAAACGGTTGTTCTACTAATACAATAAACTGTTTATCTCCGGCACTGAACAACATGGCTGAAAAATGGGAGATGTGACGTCATAACACGTCAAAGCAATATGGCCGAATGTCGCGACCCTATATAGAGCGACTTTGGCTCTAAAAGGGGTATTATTTTATTATATTATTAATTTTATATTAATTTAATTGGACATTTTCTGGGATTCATTATGAATAATAGAGTATGATTATTCTAAGATTTAAGGGCAGTATTTGATTTACCCCAACATTTTTGTGACAAACGAAAAGCATTTTTTATAAGCTTTCCAGGGAGGTGCCACATAATGAGTGTTGACATTTAGGATTTTTAAGTGACTAGGGGTGAAGCTTAAAGGGTTCATAGAAGTGTTTTGAAAAATACGTCATTTATATTCCCCGGGTTTTATAGTAACGGTATTTTTCTTTATTTTTTGATATGTCATTGTAAGTTTTAAAAACGTACCGTGTATTTTTAGACCCAAAAATTATGTCCAAGCTACCAAATCTAAATAAATATATAAATATAAAAGCTGTCTAGCCTTTTTGTTAAATATTATTGCGGTTGCTTGCAGGTACCAATACAGGTTAAAGTCGACAATAAATCTTAATAAAATGATTTAAAGCCGGTTCTGTCAGTCATAAGGACCACTTTTACCTTTGGTATTTTGGTGCACTTCTACGTGAGGTGCCAACAATAATAAAACGATAATGTAAATGGGAATTCCCACTGGTAATTATAACATGTCTATTAAATAATAAGATGCAAAGTATTTACCTAGAAATAACCGGTTGAAAATTAAAGGCTTATTTCTGTTACCAAATTAAATATAAACATAAAGTATACATATTACATTTTTTAATGTAACATAGTACATGTGTGTGTATCCTTCGTCTGCGGTTACATACATACCTATACGGTGTTACAGAATGTTGTGCAGATTTTAAAAATTCAACTAAAAAAGTTCGTTGCCGCGTTATGTCGCCGCGTTCCACTGCGTTCCATTTAAGTCTTGAAGTGCAAGCGAGAGCGGGAAACGACAAAGAGGCACAATCTCCGACTTAGGTGAGAGTGAGTAAAAAAAAGAGGCACAATCGGCCTCCGTATTCTACGTATATTACATACATACGTGCAGTAGAAAAAAGTAATACAGGAGGTTTTAATATTAGGAATAATAATTAAGCTAGTTTATACATTATACAAAGTGTTATTAAAACAAAAAATACAGTAATTGGTAAAATTAGATACAGGATTTTTAAAACCAATATATTTATAGTTAAATGGAGAAAATATAATATACAAGATGTTTTAAATAATCCTGGCCAAATTAGCAAAAATCAGTACTGATAAAAATCCGTTATGTACAAGGTTTTTATGAAGTATAAAATAAAAAAAAAGAGGTCATTAGCGCTTTGAACAGAGTTATGTACAGGGTGTTTGTGTACATCTGGTCAGAACTTGTAGGGTTAAATTGTTTGATATTATACTTATAATTGGGCCATTTTTGTTATTTTTATTAATTTATTTTATACAGTGCTTTTAAAATGTTATTATACAGGGTGATTTTTAAATCGATCACGAAACTTAAGGAGGTGATTCTACTTGACAAAATAAGGGTAGAGCTTCATATATATATTTTTTTAATGTCATTCGTTTTCTAGTTACAAGCCGTCAAAGTTCAATTTTTATTTTGGTTTTTTCGCCATATTGCATTTATTTTTTAACCAATCCAGTTGATATTTGGCACACAAATCGAGCTTTGCAGATTCTAAAATTTTAAGACAAAAGTACTTTTTATAAATACCGCCAGAGGGCATTTTACCTAAAACTTAAAATTTATTTACATCATAACTTTTTTATTTTGACAGATATCGCAAAGCTGGGGGCGCCATTTTATAGATAATTAAAAACATAAAAAATAAGGTACTATTTATTAAAGTCGATAAACCTCACCGTTTAGGCACCAATAGACATTAAAGTTTTCATCAATTTCAATCAAATTACCTACATACATACAGGGTGTCCAGTAACTCAACCGACAAACTTTACGGGGCGATTCTACAACAGAAAAAAACTTTATATAAACATATGGCCTAAACGTCTTAATTTTTGAAATACGGTGTGTTAAATATTAAAAAAAAAAAAATGTTTTCCTATGAGTCGCTATTGCTTTCAGTGCCGGCTGCTTTACCGAAAACCTTTTTGGTACCATAATTAGACAATTATTAGAAATATTAATTCACCATTATACTTTATCTTTATTGTTATCGGTGTTTATTTTACCTAGACCCTTATTAAATCCTTATGTTTGGGTTTTACTAAGTAGGGGAAATTCAAAATAGCAGAGGGCAAGTAGGTAGTTTAAATTATTTGAATTTTACAGTTTACGTTCCTAACTTGATAGTAAACGTCTAGATCAATGAGTGGGTTGGTGAATTTAAGTGTGAATCAGTGCATTTTTTTCTGCAGTAATTTGAACTTAGTTCTGAGGTATGAGATTATGTTAAGTAATGTGTCAAAATTTCTTAAGCTGGCCACTTTAAAATGACTATTTGATTTTAATGTATTTATTAAAATATTTTGGTAGCTTCATAAGGTTAAAGTAATACCCTAAAACAATTTTTAAATATTTTATTTTTTCAAAAATTTATGAGTAAAAATGTCGAGTACTTTTTTGTAAATTACAGTATATTAGCGAATAATTACTGGATTTAAATTTAAAAAATTGTTGTGCTAAATAGTAGTAGGGGAACAGAAAAACAACGCAAAAAAATTGCTTTTACTTTTTAGTTTTATAATGAACAAATTGTAATTTATCTAACTTCTCGGTGTCGTAGAAGATATTTTTATAAAAATATTTGTTAATCTATTAGATAGGTAAATGATAGCACAAGACAGTTTTAATGCTCTCTAACCAGAAACAAAAAAAAATAAACGCTTTAGTGCGCTAGACACCTGTTTTATTTAAGCTGTTTTTACAGTTTAAAAGTTTTCTTAAATGCAACTTTTCGACCTGCTCACGAGCATTCTTCTCTTTTTAAAATTTGCTGCAATGTGCGTGTGCGTAGATCGGGAAATTGCAGCAAGAGCAAATTTGCATGCAAGAAAACTTTAACAGCTTTAGCCTGGAAAACCGCAAAGTAGAAGTTTGTTCGGAAACTCAGCGAAGACCGTGACCGTGTCATAGATAAATACAGTGAGGATATTAAAAGTTTTCCCCTCCCCTCTATCTTTTAAATGAGACAAGATATCGAGATCGTGTAAAATGTTTGTACAAGGGTGTTACTTAAACTACTTTTTGCCATAAAAATGATACCGGTCACGTGGTCTCGTGTCAAGGGGGCACTAGCAATTTTTTTTCAAATGTAAACCGGGCCAGGTAGCATCTCGTTTTAAAGGCTTTTTAATTCTCTATTTCTCGCCGTTTTACTTTTAAAAATCGGCCAATTCGTTTTAGAGTTACAAGTGTTTGTAGTTTAGCTCGGTTTGGCTCCAATTTGTACATACAGTGCGGTTTTTATAAGTTCTCTCTTTCATAAATTTTAAACAGGACAAAATATCGAAGTGGGATAAAATTTGGGTAATAAATTTTAATTTTTAAACCTAAATAATAGACACAGAAACCTATTTTGATTGAAATCCAGTAATAATTATTTGCAATACATGTTAATTTTTGTACTGTAATATACTATGCAAGAAAATAAGAAAATTTGTTAGATAAAATTATGTCCTCGTTTCCAAAATACAGGGTGTTAAAGTTTTAAGAAAAAAATGCCTTTTTGTCATAATTTTTCTACCACTCTAGATATTATGATAAAATGTAGTACACTTCTTTTTACCATAACATTAAATTTTTTGCTATTTTTTTTAATTTACCAGTGGCGTTGGAACAAGATTTGTATTGAATTTTTTCCAAGAAAAAATAGTACGCCACTGCTTTTCTTTGAATCAAAAATATTTTTAAAATAAGCATTTCCTTTGGAGTTAATTTTGTCTCTTGTTGTTTTTAGTACGACGAACGGTTTTCGTTTAAAAAAATAAAAGACGCTAAAATCTGATATTATGTTTTGTATGAAAAATTCGTTTTTGTCTAATTTGTACTTAAAAAAGGTCAAAACTAACATAACTACAATTTAAACTTAAAAAAAATAATTAGTAGTTATAATTTTTAATAAAAGTCAAAAGTCGTACAAAAAAATAACAAGAGACCAAATTAACTTCGACGCAAATGATTATTTCAAAAATAATATTGATTAGAAGCAAAAGCTTTAGCGTACTATTTTTATCTTGAAAAAATTCAATACAAATCTTGTTCGAACGCCACTGGTATTTTTTAACTTTTACGGGAACAAATTTAATATAATGGTCAAAATAAGTGTACCAAATATTGTGATAATATCTGGAGTGGTGGAAAAGGTATGAAAAAAAGGCATTTTTTCTTAACGAAGCGTTTTCGGACATAATAGAGAATTATTGCAAGTTGCCTTATTAAGCTCGAGTATTAACAATAGAGAGATATGGGTGGTGCTGTAACATCATGCGGTATTAACGTAAGCGCTATTATGACAGTTAAGTTATGCGCGATTCGATTTTAACCGTCGCTGGTGGTAATAACGTTACCGCATGGAGTAATTTGCGGGCTGATAACGCCGTGTGCTATTTAAAATAGCGTATAGAATTGCCATGCGTACAATATTTTCCTTTGTTTATTTTAAAAGGTTTTATTATTTATTTCGACGATTTCTACAAATATTTAATAGAGCCACAGAGTAAAGTTAAACTACTAATCTTTGATAAAGCCTTGCTATTTTATTTTTGGATAAATGTCGCACACACAAAAAAAAGATATCTTAACTTAAAACAATTTGCTTTGACTCAAGACACGTTGTGAGTTGTATATAACGAAAAGAATATATTCTTCTTATCAGTAAATGATATTCTTTAAAAAATTATTTTAGTACAAGCATAAAGGTAGATTTAGTTAAGTAAACATAATTTTTTAAGTTAAGAATATTAATGCTTTCTTTGTAGATATTTTTTGTAGACGCGATTATCTAGCGAAGAAAAGCACTAATTTTATTGGAGAAAATATTTTCTTGTCGAGCGATCAATTTAAAACATATGTTTTCTTCGGCAAAAACAAATTAAAACTTAAGTTAAGAATACATTTCTTTGGCCAAGAATATATTACTTTAGGGTTGTCTTGGTTAAAGAATATCATAATTATATACTTTCTTCAAATAAAACTACTTAGTTTTCATTTAAAACTGAAGATTGTTATAAAAATTTTATTTATAGCAATTATTATTGTTAGAGTACAAAACAAAGCTTTTAATAGTATAATATTTTTATGATGTTATGTAAGACCTTCTGGACGTCTCTTAGAGCCAACTTTGCTAAGGCGTCTAGGATCCTATTAATGGAAATCTCCTTGGTACAGCAGTGTTAATAAAAACAAGAGTTTTTGGTGCTCTGCGTCCAGCATTTCCAGTGTATTCATCAGTACTTTCTTTGTGAAGTTTTCAGTTCTCAATAGTCCCGGCACGATATAGTAGCTTTATTGTGGATATTTTCAGCATAGTGATCTAACTACCCTATAAAACCACAATGTGTGTCCACGGATGAACTTGACTATACCTGTAAAAAAATTATTTTTAATATTTCAAAAAAAATATTCTTCATAAAAATTTTTGCTTTATCCGAAATGCCAAAAGCTATAACAATTTTTTTCTAGGATTTACATGGTGGTTCATAACTGCAAAATCAAGACTTTATAAAAATAAAATTTTTGAGACTACCTAATTAAATAGCAAAAAGTACTTAAAAGTGTATAACATAAATATTTTCTATTGATTATGATTTTCAGTAAAAGTTGAGGTTAACTAACTAAAAATAATTCCAAAAATATATGTTTTACAGTTTATTAAAATATTTTTTTAGAACAAAAGCTTTAAAACAATCGTCTGACTTACTATTTAAATCCAAATCCGGTAATATAACGCGCCTGAGGGGCGACGCGTTCTCCATTCTATTCTTCATTTCTACAAGCAGGATCGCACTAATCTAACTTCGTTGGTTTCTTTGAAGAGCACACCTCCTTTCTGTCAAGTTAATTACCATTTATGTGGTGTTCGTTATTTTCCAGTCCTTAGACCATGGTGGTGCCGACGTTTTCCTCAAAATCCTCCTCGGTCTGCAGTCATCTTACTTTTTGGCTATCTAGTCAACCTTTCTTAATCTCCTTAGTATATTTTTTTAACTTTTTATAATCTTGCAGTGTGGAAGAAAGCGTTTCTTGTTTCCCGATTCACCGATACGTACTTTCCTGGGCAACGTTTTTTGCAAAAATGAATAAGGAAAATACCTTTCATACCTAATTATGGTAACCAAGAATATAATATTTTGGTTTAATAATACAAAACCTATATTTTCTTAAGTGAAAGAAATAAATATAAATTGTTTTGACTGTAAAATAAATATATTTTTTAGTTTTATTTTAAAAAAGCCGTTGTCTTTAACAAAAATAATATTAAATCAACAAGAATTTTATTCCAAAGTAAAATTATGTTTTAAGTAGAGAATAAAAATATTACTTTGTCTTGGCTAAAGAAATTTAAGTTTTCCTGTAAGAATAGATTTTCTTAAATATCTCTTATCATATTATTCTTAATTTTAGACAAATTGTGTCTTATTTCAAAAATATATACTTGTTTGAAGAATATATAGTAAGAATAATATTATTTAATATGAAAATAATGTAATTTCTTGGAGCAAGAATATTGTTTTCCCTCAAGAAAATTTGTTTTAAGTTAAAAATAAATTTTCAAGAAAATTCATATTCTATTTGCAAGAATTTTATTTTTTGTGTGCAGGTGGAAAAGAAACGAAAGGTTAAGTTTCTCGGCCTACAATGTCTTAGTCAAAATTCATCTGGAAAAGTGGAAAAATATACAGTAAAATGTGTTTAAAATAACCTTTAAGGATTATTTGTTTTTGAGTTTGTAAATTCGCAGACAGGTGTAATTAACCGTTCGTAATACGGCGTCTTCCATATCTCTAAAAACAAACACTAAATACCGTATGCGGTATATAATTTAGAGTTATTGCAAATCATGTTGACAGTACCATTAACCTAAAAAAGGGGAAACATTTTTAGTTGTTTTTCTTTATTGTTTTGTGTTGTAGGGTTTTGTTTTACACAACTAAAGAAATACATTTGAAAAGCAAGGTTTTAAGTATTTTTACTTCTAAAAACTTTTTGATTTTGTGCTCGGCAGCCGTTCGGTTTACACGAACAGTTCCGAAGTTAAAATAAGGTACGACCTAAAACCGACATAAATAAAGCCAGGCACTATCCTTATTAAGGGAGTCCTTATTCCACCATGCATCTGCGCAAGCTCAGGTGTTATTAGTGCCTGTCCTTACTTTACTGTGCAATATTTCTCTAATTTTATCTGAAACATTTTCTTATGATAGAATGCAAGATTCTATATAGTGTTAAAAAAATATCAACTTAAAAATAACTCTGTATAATATATTGTAATTAAAAAAAAGTAATTAAAATTTTTATTCACTCATTATCTAATTATGAAAAATGTGTGGAAGTTGGTAGAAGTGATTTAGAAGATGTGATTTTTAAAAGTTAGGATTAAAGTAAAAAAATATTCATATGTAAGTTATTATAAATCCTGTTAGAGTTAGCTGTAATTTAGTATAATAAAAAGTTTGTTTGGTAAACTAAAAAAATCTAATTCAAATATTAAAAAGGGTAGCCTATAATGGGGAACCCTGTATAAATAAAAACCCTGTACAAAACAAAGGTATACTTAACACTCTGTGACACACCAAACTTTGTGTTACTATCAGAACTCACCAGAGTGGCTTTCCAGTGACGCAAATAGAGCGCTCCCGAGTAGCTCAGGAGCATTTCGTTTTACTTTATGGCGTTCCAGTGACGGAAAGTGTTATGCACCTTAGCTACTCCGTTTTTCTTTCCCCTTGCCCCTCATGCACCAACCCCTCTTTTGGTTTTTGTGCTTCAAACGTGTATTTTTATGATCAAGGATAGATTTTTTAAAATTATTTATTTAAAATGGAATTAAATATTTAAAAGAGATTATTATTATAAAGCCAAGAAAGTTTAAAAACAACGAAATTTTAAAATTTCTTAAAGTATCTCTCTTTTCTTGTCTAAGGATGCGTTCCAGTGACTAACTTTTTAGAGCAGTTCAAGAGCTTCAAGACCTGGAGCGTGACGCACAAAAATTTTCGTCACTGGAAAGACCCTCAGAACTAACCAAAACTTGTACAATGCACTATGGGATAGAAATGAAATTTGTTGGCCAAAATTCTGTATCTTACAAATCTAACTTAAAATTAGGGGCTCTCTACTGGAAAAATATTTAAAAAAAATATCATGCATTATTACAGGTGGTTTTCGGGGAACTGGGGTACCGAGTGTCAAATTATAGTTTTACAACTGCCTTAACTTTATTATTTTTTATTGTTTAAAATAAACTAAAATATCAGCTTTTTTAGTTAATTCTGTAGTTTTATAATCAGTAATCGGATTTGTATTATCTCATATGATATACAGGGTGCGAAAATAAGTAAGATTTTTTAAATGGAACACCCTATATATTATAACACCACTAAAAAGATCTTTTAGAATGCTTTAAAAAATACCATATTTCATATATCTATCTTAATTAGTTTTGGAAATACCTATGACCATCCAAATCTGAAGAATATTTTTTAATTTTTATTTGATGCGTCATAAATTTAAATCTCCCTAATTTTTTTATTTTTTAACGTATAAAATAAATAAAAACACTGTTTTTTGGATCAATCTTGTAGTATTCGTATCTTTCACCAAAATTATTTTATCTTTTAAGATATACAGAGTAGGACAAAAAATAATAATTTTTTGAATAGAAAACCCTGCAAAACATAAAAAGTGTATATGTCCTTTTACTCAGAAGTAGCAAAAAGTAGCACCCCGATTGATAGTACAAAAACTGATAAAAAAAAACGGTAAAAAAATCGAGAGTAGCGAGACTTTGCAACAGAAACCAGGGCCGCCGAGCCGTCGTGGCCCCCGGTACAACAAAAAGTTACGGGCCCCCTAAAGAGAGGCTAAAAAAGTTAAGAACAAAAAAAAAGAGATCTCAGTTCCTCCAAAGTACTATTCTTTACATAACTTTTTTGAATTTCCCATACAAAAGTTGTTGAAGAGCAAAAAAAGTCCTTACTTCCTTCACAGCCATAAACAACAAATTCCCCCCAGACCATTTAGTCCGGCCCCCAATTACTCCGGGCCCCGGTAATTTGTAACGCCCTCTCGTCGGGCCTGTCTGAAACACAACAAAAGCTTTTATTCTTTAAACTATTATTATAACTAGGCTAATAATAAACTTAGTAAATTAAATGGTATATTATTTAGGGCTACCTGGGTAAAAAAAGTATTGCAATTTTTGCGGCATTGCATTTAAGATTTAATTATTTTTAGTTTTATGATTTTCATTTATTCTTAAAATACATTTTTAACTATCTTATAAACGTAATAGAAGTCGTCAAATCCTTTTATAATTTTTTGTACATGTAGTTTGAAGTATCTACATACACACAATAACCCATTAAAATTTCAAAGTTGCTTTTTGGCCAAAATCATGGATGTCTATCCCATAGTGCAATGTAAAATTTCCAATAAAGTTCCTAAATAATATTTTTATATTAAGTTAAATTTATTTTTGTTTCAGATAATCAAGAATGGACATGACTTACTTAAAAACTTTTATTTTAGTTATTTTGGCATCTTCTTTACCCCCTGGATCTTATTCCCTAGAATGTGTGCAGTTGGAAAACTGCATGTGTTTTGAATATGACAACATTGAGTTGCAGTGTCCCAAAAACGATGCGGAAATATCTGTTAAAATAACACCCAAAAATCACTTGGAAATGCAATGTCTTAAAACCACTACTCCGTTCTTTGATGTAAATATTTTGCCAAACTTGGATGCACCTGATTTAGTGTTATTTAAAATGGAATATTGCTATTTAAACACAAGCTTCATTAATATCTTAAGGAAGTTTAATATGAAAAAGGTTAAATACCTATTTTTTGAGACGTTAGCCCAAGAAAATGACAATAGGGTAATAAACGTTTCAAAAGAATTATTTGACTCTATGGATGGATTGGAAACTCTTTCCCTGGATTTTAGCACGCTTAACCTAAATCTAGATTTTTTGGCAAACACTCCTAATCTACAAAAACTATCTTTAAAGAAAAATGGACTAAGTCAAATTGACAAGTATTTTCAATATGTGCCAAAGTTGGACCTTTTGGACTTATCGAGAAATCAAATATGCTTTTTACCTGACGGAGTATTTGAGAATCTCACTAACTTAACAAGACTGCATCTTTGGAACAACAATTTAACTGGTCTTACAAAAAATATGTTTATAGGATTACAGAACTTACAGTTGTTGGAACTAAGTAGTAATCATATCGAACAGTTAGCTAAAGATACCTTTTCAGACATGAACAATTTAGTGAATATTAGTCTCAGGAATAACAGAATTGAAAAGACGTATGGTGACATGTTTATTAACAACACATTACTCAAAAATATAAGGTTAGATTATAATCCTGACATAGTTTTAGCAGATTATATATTTTCTAACTTAACCCTCTTAGTGAATGTTGAATTGTCTTACAACAATTTACTAGAGATTCCTGAAAATATATTCAAAAACTGTGAATCATTGGAGGAAATAAGACTTAAAGGAAACAAATTAAAAACTGTTCCAAACAATGCATTTACAGGACTTAAAAACCTAAAAAAACTAGATATTTCTGATAATAACATAGCCTCACTTTCAGAACCAGTGTTTTCCTCACTAGTTAACCTACAAGAGCTAAATTTAAGTATCAACAACTTAAGTAAGATCCCAGCTAATCTTTTCAGACAACTGGGTAAGTTGGAAGTGCTGGATTTAAGCAAAAATAAAATATCCACCATTGATCTTTTGGCGTTTAGAGGATTGCAGAATTCGTTAATCACTTTAGATTTATCTTATAATCGATGGAATGGTATTTCAAACCCGCTAGTTGATGCAACTCCGTTAAATGATTGCCTAAGACTGGAAAATTTAATTCTTAATCACAACCAAATTAGCTTCTATCCAGATATTCCAGCTTTACTGAGATTAAAGAAATTTGATCTAAGTTTTAATCTCATCGACGAACTTGGGGTAAGTTAGTTTACAATATTAAGTGTTTGTATTTTTTAATAAAATAAAAAAATAAAAAACAAAAAAATTAAAAAATATACAATATATATTTATAAATATAAATATATTTAAAATTTAGTGGAGGAAACGCGCCTAGTTTCAGTTTTGGTTTATATTTATTTTTTGAAAACCAACTTACCCTTTATTTTAATATTTTGATCTATGACTCTGTAGGGTATGGCAGGAAAAAATATACAGTGCGTGTCTTAAGCCAGAACTCCCCTCCTAGCTTTTGAATTGGTCGGTATTTTTTTATGAACATAAAATTCTAAAACTGATTCCATTCATAGTTTCGTCGACGATAGTACCCTTCACTCCAGTTTGTAGGTTCCTAAACCCTACGCATAGCGATGCAGATATCTCTTTCGCAGGATCTTAATTTAATATTGGATTGGAGCGCCAAAAATCTCGTCCATTTTAATGCATCCAAAACACAATCATGTTCCTTGTCGCGAAAAGAGTCATCAAATACTCATCCTCTATTTATGAGCAGCCAAGTTTTACAGAGCAAAGACACCTTCAATCTTGTGGGCGTCACATTTGAAATGAACCTTAACTGGCATAAACACATTGTATCTATACCCACGGCAGCTTCAAAAAGCTTGGATTTCTCTTTCGAGCCAAAAAGTATTTTTCTGCTTCTAATTTATACACTTTGTATGTGTCCCAAATCCGACCTCCCTTAGAATATTGTTCCCATATCTGAGGCATGGCGTCCCCCACAACCCTAAGCATTCTTGATTCTATTCAAAGAAGAGCTATTCGTCTCATTAATGATCCTTCACTTACAGAAAGGCCTCCCTCTCTTGCCCATCGTCGGGCTGTGGGGGATTTATCGCTTTTTTATAGGTACTTCCATGGCTTCTGCCCTGAAGAATTATCCAGTATAGTTCCTCCACTCACGGTTTCCAACAGAGAAACTCGTGGTTCCGCGCGTATGCATCCCCATACGGTTCAACTGGACAGGCCCTGAATTTATCACTTTGTTCGTTCTTTTATCCCTAGAGTTTCTAGATTGTGGAACCTGCTGCCTGCGGAGGTCTTTCCTTCCCCCAAATCTTCAAGTATTTAAGTCCCGTATCAACAAACTCTCTCTTACCTTGCTTAAGACACCCACGGTACGGTAGTATTTAGGCTTTAAGCCTTCCTGGTTTGTCCAAAGATAAAAAAAAATGACTTTAGTAAGACAACAAAAACCGAATTGTAGGCAAGAAATAACAGATATAAATGTCAAACAGAGAGTTGGGCGCCATTCAAAATTCGAAAATAATAATAGAAAGGGGGTAATACACTTAACAAAATGAGAAATTCAACAATATTTATTACTAACTAATATACATTTGTTGTCGCTTTTATTATTTCTTTCTTTTTCGATTACGTCCATATTTGTCGAAGAATCAAGTGTTAGGAACAGCTGGCTTGCGCCATGGTTTTAGGTATGATTTTACAATTTGTACCAATTATTTGGATTGTTATATTTTTAAACGTGCCAAAAAAGCAAATATGGAGTAAAATCAAACAATAGTAAATTGAAGATATGTTCTGTAGTTTTGCGGATTCATTCAAATGTTTTGACATTTAATGTCAAAGTTTTCAGAATATCCTAGAAAAAACATAAAAATTTTGAATTTTAAAACCTAAATAATAGTAAGTTTTTATTTTTATTATTTTTATTCCATTTGTCTTGACAACGGTGGCAGATTTGCCACCGAAACGTCGATTTTTAATTATCTTTTTACTTGTTTAAATTTTGTTTTTGTTTTTAGTACTTTTAATTTTATTTTGGCTTGTACCCAAATAAATACCATCCATCAAACAATAGTATATTACATTACAAGTGTGGAAAATGACTAATTTGACACGAGTGGGAATATTGTAGCACGAGGCGTTAGCCGAGTGCGACAAACCCACGAGTATAAGAAAGTCATTTTCACACGAGTACTGTACACTATTTTTCCTACGACCACAAATTATTCACCAAAAAAAAAAAAAAGTTTGTCTTTACAGAAAAAATAAAAAACAATTGAGAACTTTGCAACACGAGGGTGATTTTTACTTTGTAACACTAGTGTAATATGTACTTTTCCTCACTGCTATAATATACTGTTTTGACAATATTTTTACATCGAAAATCACTTACCTAGAAGCATTAGGTATATAACTTTTATCATTTTGGAATTTAAAAAGGCCCTCACTTAATAAAAATTATATGGTTTGGTTAGGTAATAACGGTAATAGTTTAATACGGTTTTCTGCTATTTTAAGGGTTTTTAAAAATTATATTGATACCTAATATTCCGTTTTTTAAAAATATCAGTAAACAAACTTACGGGACCGGGGAGTGAAAAGGGGTGCTGGGTGGGATAAAATTGGTAAAACGAGTTAATGAAACTGAACATCACATGTAAAATTAAGTAAAAATTACATTTTTTTCTCATATTTTTGAGAAAAAATATAAAAAATATGAAAATTGTAAATGCATAACCTAAAGTCCTAAAAGTAAGAAAAAAACGACTACTAAACGTCCGTTATACCATGCAAAATATGGAAAGCATTTGGCAACGTCGGAAGGGTTTGATTCTATTTATGAATGGATAAAAGAAAGTGAATTCATAAAGTGTGTATTAGCCTCGGGTTTAATTAAGGGATTAAAAAAAAAAGATTTAACTACTTGTTTGAGTACACGAAGACAGAGAGAAAGGAATTTGATTTACAGGAGTTTTTCTCTGGCGCTTTAGGTCGAACGGTCAAGCGGCAAGGCTGCCTGTATAAAGTGCGTGCTCAAAGGTAGGGGAGATTTTTAATTTGATCTACTTACCTGACAACACTGTGCCACTGAGCGAGCAGTCAGTGAAAGTTGTTTTTGTGGTTATGTCTATTTTTGTTTATGTTTTTATTTTTTCGGAAATTTTATTATTATTCTTTTTAATATTAAAAGAAAGCTTATACTGTGTAGTAACTTAACGTTAATATGATGATTTTCGCTACAATAAATATGTCACTTGCAAAACCAATAGCAGTTTTTAGAATGACATCATAATATATATCACACGAGTGTTGTTAAGTACTTTGCAACACTAGTGCTGTAAAGTACTTTGCAACACTAGTGTGATATAACGCATTTTCTATGCATGAAACCAGTGTGCTATTTGCTATTTTCACAAGTGGTCGTAGGAAAAAATAATTTGTATATTATTTTGACATTTTTTTGTACTAATAACAAAAAAACAACTAATAGCGTGATTTCAACATTAATTTCTGGAATCGTCTACCGGGTGCCTACGAAATTACTAGCAAGCCTGTCATTTTATTGAGTAGTGTTCCACGATTTTAAAATTTCAGTCGAATATATGTCGGATTCAGATTTCTGATGTTTCAGATTTTATGTGGCACATCCGGTTTAAGCGGAAGTGCTCTCAACTTTGCTACTTTAAATAAAATACCCTATATATGTGTCTAAAAATCAATTCTACAGGAAATTCCAAAAAAAACATGTACCACATCTTCATTAGTTTTTGAGAAAATGTCATGTTAACCCCAATTTTTATCGATTTGGTAAATGATGTTAGAAAACGGCTAATGCGATTTCTTTACACATATTTACTAAACCTTATATCCTTTCACCGTAACAATACAATTGCCCGTTTCACAGAAAGTGCTACAGGAGTTGAAAAATTTAAATTTAACACTTATTTCTTAATCTTTTTGTTAAATTATATCCTATCTTTAAACCTAATAGTTTTTAAGATATTAATAGTAAAACGCCAGGCTGCCTTGAAAATAACGAAGAAAATATCATCGGTTTAAAGGTAAACCTCACAAAGTGACATTTTATAGTTAGGGGAATAACAAAGAACTTATACAAAAAAAATATATATTTCAATGACAATTTAGAAATGTTATTAATGTAACTTATAAATTATTTTTACTAAAAACGTTTACTATAATTAGCTTTAAAATGTCCGAACAATGTTTTTATTAAAATGTACTTAGGGACTACCTTTAAACCGACGATATATTTTTTAACGTTTCACTATAATTTACTTAATGTCCGACTGGTATATTATTTGACAAATAATAATGTAATGTTATAGTCAGTTAAATACGAAATATTACCCTATGGTAATATTATTTTAGGGTATAATTTTTTCTGGTAACTTTTTTTTATCTTTTTTGACATCCCACGAAGGCATATGCCTAAATACCAGAGTACCGTCGGTGCCGGGTTATTAGATGTTTAACCCATCGTTCCCCCTGTTCCGTCAACGTTGTCCAAGCACTGAAACATGCAGTTATGCATTTCACAGTACCTTTTAGACAACGCGGTAGTGCCATTAAAGTCGTTATTTTTAAATAACTACTACCTAGATATGTCTCCCCGCTGGGAATCGAACCGTCGACCTCTGGCTTCGAAGATCAAAGCTCTGTCCACTGCGCCACGGAGGAGACAAACTAGTACTTGATTAGGTTCAAACTAATACATTCAAATTTTTCTCATATAAAGAATATTTAGTCGGACATTACACGTTGAAGGCACCATGGGTATTAAGGATAATAACGCTTTCGGTCAACGTAAATCCACACACACCATCGACCTCAAGCGTTATTATCCTTATAATACTCTTGATACCTTAATAACTATAAGAACTACTTACTAGGTTTAAAGAGAGGATATAATTAACCAAAAAATTGAGAAGTAAGTGTTAAGTTCAAATTGATTCTTAAAGTTCTTCACTGCTAAAAGTGAATTTCTGTGGCACTTACGGTAAAACCGGAAATTGTATTTTTATTGTAAAAAATTTTTGTGTAAAAAATCGCATTAGCCCTTTTCTACCATCATTTGTTTTTTAACAAATCGATAAAAATGGTTGTTAACATGACATTTTCGAACGCCATTTTTAAAAAAATTAATTAAAATTGGTATAACATGTGGTGCATGTATTTTCTTGAAATTGCGTGTAAAATTAATTTTTGGAAAAATATATAGAGTGGTCCATTTAAAATAGTAATATTGAGTGCATTTACGGTTAAATCGGATGTGCAATATAAAATCTAAAACATCAGCAATCTACATCCTATCCAACATTCATTCGACCAAAATTTTAAAACCGTGAAACCAAGAAAATAACGGGATTGCTAGTAGTTCCGTGGGCAATCGGTATAACGGAATTGCCCATACTAGGTTAGTAAAAAGTACCGCAACTTTTAAATATCTTCAAAATCGCTAAGGCTAGATTTACCAAATTTAGTATATAAAGTGTCTTGGACATGTGGAAATAAATAGTGATATCGGAACTGTTGGCAGATTTTCCAGTTTTGTGCTACACGTATTTTTTCAGTTTTTTAAATGGAATCATCATTTTTTTGTTACATTTGAGGTTGCATTAAATTGGGTCTATCAAATTTATTAAGTTTCTACATTTTCATAATTTGTCTCTATTAGTTGCCATCATATGATACACTACACTTTCAGCAAAAAGTAATTTAGTGTCTAAATATTTTAAAACCGCCAAGCTGTGTTTACAAAATTTGGTATTAGACGTTTTTATCCACGCCTATTGATCAGTAATATCAGCATTGTTGTCATATTTAATAAAATTGCGATGTTGTCATATCTCGGTAACTGGCGTCCTACTAAAGTTGGCACGGAAGGTATTTCATTTAAAATACCAAAAATATTACATGTAGCGCAAAACCTCAAAATCTGGCAACAATGACAGTATAACTATTCAATTCTTTTTTATCAGAAACCTTCAAATACCGAAAATTGTAAACGCAGCTTTAGCAGTTTTAGAGATTTTGAGCGCATCTGAACTTTTACCTAAAATGTGGTGTTGTCATATCTAAGCAGCTAGTAAAAATGGAATTTTAAAAATTTGTTGACTTAATAAATTTGACCTGTGCAATTTATTGCAATGAAAATAAAAGGGGCATTCCATTTAAAAAAGATACGTGTAGCATAAAACAGGGAAATCTGGAAACGGGGCCGATATTATTATTAAAGTCTTTATGCCCGATACCTTCCAGATACTAAATTTGATAAATTTAGCTTTAACGGTTTTAAAGATATTTAAAGGTTGCAGAACTTTTTACTAACCCAGAATATCAAACATGGTAATTCTTTAAAACAGAAAATTTTATTCCACCTTTTTATTTTGCTTTCAGATCGGCCAATTTGCCCAGTCAACAGCACACACCTTTGAAATAGATCTTTCCAGCAACAAAATTCAGCAAGTTGATTTTCGTGCAGCTGAAAAAATTGCTGCTTTAAACATGAAGGACTACGATGCCGTCCATTACAATGAAGCCAGCACAGTAATAGTTCTGAATAACAATCCGATATTGTGCGATTGTTCCAATTACGATCTTACTCGCTACAATAATGACGAAATGAGCGTTATTAAAACTCTTGTTGAGCTTAAACAAGACAAATTAACATGTTCAGATAACAATAGAACGCTGGTTAAAGATGTCAAGCCTAGACATATTGATTGTCCGGTGCTTAAAGGATGTCCTTCCCCATGCACGTGTGCGTATAAGCCTTATAACACGGCAGTTATTGTGGATTGTTCATTCCAGAATTTGACGACGTATCCAAATTTTTATATTAACGTCACTGAACATCAACAGACTATACTAAATTTAAGTGGCAATTATCTGATGGAAGGGCCAGCAAAGGAAGAAAACTATGCGAATATAACTTATCTGGATTTGTCGCGGAATAATATCTCTAAAATAACATGGATTCCCGCATATATTAAGGTAAATATAGAGGGTGTTGTACTAATTACAGAAAAAAATAAAGGGCTTATTTTTGAGGTAATTCTATGAAAAAAAAAAGTTTATTTTATCATATGTCCGAAAATGTATTGTTATTAAGATACAGGGTGTTAATTTCAAAAAATGTTTTTTACTATCCTAAATATATTTTCTTTCGATTTGGATAATAACATACTACATAATGTATTTATTAATTTGGTGACCAGCAGATAAAAAAAATTAAATTAAAATACGTATTTATTTATTATACACAGAGTGGGTAGTATTCGAATACTCAGTATTCTGAATACTATTCAGAATACATTTGTGCGGTATTCGAATACTATTCAAATAGATTTATGTGTTTGGTATTCGGTATTCGACGGAATACTTTTTGGTCAGTATTCGGTATTCTTTATTCTAAATATCGTTTTTGAATATTCTGGTATTCGAATACTGGTATTCGAATACCGATATTCGAATACTGGTATTCAAGTACTGGTATTCGAATACTGATATTCAAATACCTAGATTCTGGTATTCAAATATGAATTTATCTCCATTTTACACAAAAGGGATAAGTATAATAAATTTTATTATGTCAGTTTAACACGTTCGCTACCAAGCGGCTCATATATGAGCCAGTACTTTTTTAAAATAGACCGCCGGCTCAAATGTGAGCCGGCTACATTATAATACTAAATGCGAGTTTAAAAATTCGGGGTTTCCTGTAGAGGTTTTGTTTTAAAACACGGTCTGTGTAATGCTTCGGCTCGTATGTGTGTCAGGTGGTCTGGGTGTAGCATTTAGTATAAGTATAGTATTTATTTTAGTTCATTTTTGGATATTTAGAATATATTTTTGTTTAGTTTTTTTATGTCAAAGATATCATAGAAGCAATTTTTTTAGATATTTAGATAAAAAAATTATGTAGTCTTTTGCCAAAAATGTACAAGAAATATATTTTTTTTTTTAGATTTTAGTTTAGTTTTTTAGATTCTTAGAATAACTTTTTTTTATTAACGATTTTTGATATCAAAAATGTACCTATATACTGTTAGTAAATACCTATATCTAGTGAAAGTAACTTTTATTTACAACTCGTATGTGAGCCAGGTCTATTTAAAAAAAAATGTAATAAAATGTACCATCGACTCATATATGGGTCGGGTTAAATAAACACTCAAATATGTTAAATTCCAACACTACAACTAATTAGCACTTCAATAAACATCAAAAGAAAGTAATTTTACAAAAAATAATAAAGTGGTTTATGGGGTCGAAAAATGACCCTCGGTAGCGAACGTGTTAAATCATGACTATCTGGTAAATCGTAGATAGTATATACATGCGTACATGTAAAAAATAAAAAAAATAATTAAAAAATAGAAAAAGTATTTTTGGAAAATGTGGGAGACGTCTTGTATGCTTGAAATGATTAGTTTTTAAGCAAGAACAAGGTACGCCACTGCATTTTTGTTATGGAAAAACGTAGAAAAATAAGAATGAGTTGCTTTTTCAAGAAAAAGGAGGTTTTTTTGCTCTTCAGTATTCATGAATACCCAATCG